>CANSZD010001658.1:0-116499 GCA_947648045.1 Beta corolliflora | reverse complement strand
GAGTTCGAGCCTTCTCGGCTTTATTTTTTTGACACTGGTTTTTCTCGGCTTTATTTTTTTTACACTGGTTTTCTTTTTCCCCCCAATATTTTACCCTTTCTCAGTTTCTCTAATTCTCTCTCCTCTCTTCTCAGTTTTCACCAAACCAAAAACCTAGGGTTTCAACTTTTAAAACGGAAAACACTACTCCACTTGACAAAGGCACGATGCCATCTCGCCATTCTCTCTCCCCTCTCGCACTCCGACGATAGGTGGCTCCGCGGACGCCGCCGCGGCGAGAACCGTAACTTGTCTCGCACGGCGGCACGTACGCATCTCTATCTCTCATCTCTCCTCCGCTCTAGCCTCTCACCGAAGTCTAAATACTCGACTTTGTTTAGGTAATTTCTTTGCTTAAACTTTCATTGGCCAATTTATTTAGTAATCAAGTAATGCTTGGATAGTTGGTTATTTACAAATTGAATTATTGGAATGCTTGGATCAATTGAAATTATTGATTGCCATGAGATTAATTGAGACTTTCAAGTTTCAATTTTGTTGGGTGAATTTGCTATTGTTATAATGTTATTGTCTTATTGAAGTTTAATTTGGATTTTGGGGTAATGCTTATTGGTTATTGAAGTTAATTTTGTTGAATTCAATTATTCATCATTAGACATTAGAGATTTAGAGTATAATTTAGATGTCAAATTGTCAATTGCCAATTGCCAAGAAAGTTGTTTAATTTTAAGTAATGTCGTGAAGGAAGGATGAAAAGTTTGGAATATTTTTGGAAGTCTCAAAGTCTTCACTTGTTCTTCACCAAATACAAGCAATTTTCTTGAATTTAAGAAGTTATTCCCGTATTTATCGTGTAACATCCCGCACTTCCGAGCTGCTAGCTAATCACACTTAAGATACACAAAACCTGATTAACACTTAATAATCCTCAAATTACATTATCCTACAGTGGAAACATAATCTATAAAACGATCCTGAACCTCTTGGTAAGGTCCACAATACAACATCCCAAAATATAGATACAATGAATTGATCTAAAACCAGACTCCAAGACGGTACAATAATATCTCAAGTAGACTATATAATCTCCACTGTTGCTCATCCAAAAATCATTTCATATAATACTTATGATCCACTGTCCAATCTGAAGCTTTCACCATACCTGCAAAATAATTAAGAATGAACTCTGCCCCCACCAGGACAGGTTCAAAGAACAAAATCAGAGAAACTGAGTACACACTGTCCAACCCGAAAATCTTTTTGGTGGCTTAAAACTTATTTACAGAGTTAAGGTCATCTCACGAGACATTTGAAATCAAGATATTGAAAAGTCATAATGAAAGAATCACATAACAAGTACTTTACCCAATTCACAATGATACTTGGCTTAAAATATTAATACGTATGTCTCACGAAATAAATAGTATTTACTTTCAATTAGAGGAACCATAACAATTCCATAGAATAATATAATTTCCAAAATCAACTCTAGTTATAATTTAAGACATAGTAATATCTCTCGTTTCTGTATTTCAAATTTAATAACCTGTGATCCAAATATGCATAACATAGTTACTTATTCATAAATTCCTAACGAGTTCCTTAGTAATTCATTCTCATAATCATCCCATAAATTCCATATACTTGCGAGAGTCACTTTGGAAAGAAAGTTTGAATAACTTCTACTAACAATTTCAAACACATATCCCATTTTCTTTAAGAAATCATCATATTATACTGGGGAAGAGAACACGAATAGAGTTGCCATCTAGGCGCATTCTCTAAGCTTTTACAAGGGACGTCTCCCTCTTCCATTATGTACTGCTTGCAAGACTTTTCATGACATGTCCCCAGAATATACAGAATACAGAAGGTTGTTCATCACCGCTCCAGCGGCTTCTCCCAACAAAATCAAAATACATAATTTATAGTTTCATATTTTCTGAAATTCAAATTCATAACTCTTAAATACGATATACCCAAATCTCATAACGCAATTGCATTCTGATATTTCATAACAAAGCTTAGATTACTTGGTAAACATAGTATACCAGAGTTTCCAGTAACTTAATATAAATCAACATTTTATAAAATCCATTTTACAAAAATTACTTAAATACAGACCTTAAAAGAAATTCAATTCAATTCAATACTATAGGTTCCTTATAATTATAGTCCAAAATATAGCTTACCATTCAGAGTACGAAATTGGAATATAAGTCTTATATACTTTATACTTTTGTTACAAAGGTTCTGTATCAAGAATTATCTTTCCCTTTAACCTGATTAAATAACCTATACAGCTCATAACTTGAGCAAACCTCAATATTCATACTTATGTGTCAGCCTAAATATAATATTCTTGTCATATTTTAGTAGAACATTAACCTTTTGAGTAATCATCATAAAAGTAAAATATAATAATACCAAATTGTAAATCGCTCATATCCATAGATTTCAAGGTTCATATCCTATATACCCAAGCTCATGATGTAAAACATCTTCGAACCCATTTCTGTAAGGTGAAAGCTTGTAACTTGTAAAGTTCAGATTTATATCCTACATGTGTAGTTAATACTTCCTTTAACGTGACTCCATGGTTAATCCTACATCTTAATGATTTCAACCCCTCACACTTGAACTTCCGATCTTCGAGTAACCCAAGTAGAAACAACTTTATTACCTCGAATTCGATATCACACAAATGTTATATGAACTCCCCACTTAGTTCCTTTTATGTAACTTAGTTATTTGTTTGAACTTTGTAATCCCAAATTAATTAAACTTACATCCATATTAATCTTATGTATGTATTCCCCTCATCATCGAATCATGGCACTAATTTTACAATATTTCCAACACAAGAAATTCATACTAACTCTTATGACACCGACAATACAATACCGAATTACTATCTGATATTCCTTCAACACTCAAATATTATATTCTTATATTACCATTGTGATATTCTCATCTTTAACCTTACTTAACTCGATGTTTGTTATTCATGGCATACCATTAATAGTTATCTCATCTTTTAGACTCATTACTTTCTCATGCAATTTTCTTATTAACCCATTATTAGGTACTTAAAATCTAGAACTCGTTCCCGAACTACAACTTTAATCATCAACTCAACTATTTCACACAATAATTTATATCCCCTCCGTTACAAAAGATCCATAATTCTTCAAATTCCCACTTTAATCTTAATCTTCCTATCTCTATAATCCTTACATTTCAAGTTAATAGTGAAGCCTCTAACCTCTAATATTTATCTCATTCCAGTACCCATGCATATAGTAGGAGATTCTCCATCTCATATTATAATCCAAAACATATAACTTAAATTTATTATTTGATACTCCTTAAAATCTTGAGCCTTTATATTACTAATATGAAGTTCACATTTCTAAATATTACTTCCCAATAGCGATTTCTCTCATCTCCAAGATACCATAATTAAGTCAACTCACCTTTAGGAATGATAAAATACAAGTAACAACCTTTATTAACTCCTTAAGAGAGGATTAAATTCCGAAGCATCCAAACTCAACTTTCTAACATAATAGAAATGTATTCCTAAATAGAATTCTCTAGTATTTCATACTATCAACCTATTCATCCCACAATGATTCCAACCTATATTTCTTCTAAAAAATAAATTCCACAAAAGATTCTCTGAAGATATATAACTTATGTCACGAATCTTTACAATTAGTGTTACCTGAACTCAAATCCATGATTATCAAACTCATATTAGAACATATTCCGAAAATTCTATATCATAATCAGAACTTCAAACTTATATCTTCTAAACCTCAAATTCATATTTCTCAAGTTGGTAAACAATCATATTTTATTATTCTATACCACGAGTCACATTTCAAGTTCATACACAAAACACGGATTAAACATGATATACTCGGATTCTCAATTCATTGATATAAACAAATTCCTTGTAGGAAGAAAAATATACATCTTAAAACTATATACATATGAATTCCATTGGAACCATAAGTAAGTTCCATAAGCTTATTACTTGTCTCGCAATATAACTCGTCACTCCTCAATTCAGAAAGTTACACTCATCATTACATTGAAAAGTATATCGAGAACTCTCACTTAAATACTCATAACTCAAATATCCATATCTCTCATATAAGATCTTAATGCATGGTTTATCAAACAATTTTATACCAATAAATCTCAAAAACAAAATATACTTATCACAATTTGAACGTTCAACTTAGTAAAACTCAATGCACAAGCAATACAATATTTGTCAATAAAACACACTCTTACATATGCGATCAACCACATGAAGGTTCAAAATTACACTTTATATCATTTCCAACTTTATCATAAAGAGAACAAGCTTGAGACAAAAGTCTAATTGTTTTATATAAATCATGAAAATTTATGTAAAACACCAGTTCCATCCAGACACGCGGAAGGACAATGTGTACCTTTTTCGATCTCCAAATTCTACCTCTGTTCCATATTAAGTCTTGATTCATCCAACAATCTTGAGCTCCACACATCAATATCCATACCATATCATCAACAACAATAAGAATCAGAATCCCCTCATGGATCTTTATACTTGGAAACTAGTCTAACTCATCCTTTCTATTATATTCTCATTCACGAATCTCACTTAATTGCCATTTGTGGAACAGATAGTCATTAACATGTCTCCCTTAAACTATAACTCCAATTATTTTAACTTAACGATCATCCTCAATCCAATAACAAGAATTATCAACCGATTTTATTATAATTCAGATAAAGATACTAACTTAATTGAGCTTCTCTTAGCTAGAAATTCTTTCACCAACCTCTTTAAATAAATACTAATTTATTTAACTCATAATCTAGCTCTGAAATATTCCATAATAAAGATACTTCCAAATAAATCGAATTACTCTAAAATAGTCCCCCTTTTTTTCACATGATGCAGCACTAGATTGAACTATGCATATAAAACTTCAAATCCTTAAACCAACCCAACAATCAGTACCAATCGAATTACAATTGAGACCACCTCTAACTTACTATTAAAGACTTTAGTTTGAAGATGCAACAACAATAAAACTAATTTATAAAGTAATTTATCAAAGTTCACAACTGAGTCTCATGTAATTTCATCAACTCTCTCTTCCAATATACTCCATCATTTCAATTTGGGGCTTTATGAATCAAGGAAAATATATTGAAGTAGAAGAAGTGAAGCAACTACTCACCACTAAAATAAAGTAACAATTGCAAATTAGGGAGGAACAAGAATTAGTTTTGGAACGGCACCACCAGCAACCACGGCGGCAGAACCCCCGGCAAGACCGTAGACCACGGCAGCTGCGGCAGCGGCACGACATCAGGAAAACAAATTAGAGGAGAGAGAAAAGCCACATCACCCTTAATCCCCAAACAGCCACAAAGAAGAACAGAGGAGAGGAGATGAACTATGATGGGAAGATATGAAATTGCAAGAAACACCATGCGAACGCCGGCGAGAAAGATGGCACTAGCGAGACCACCACACAAGCATCAGAAATGAGGGAAGTGAGGGTGGTACGGGAGAAAGAGAGGGTGGAATGAGGGTTTTGGGGTTTTCTTCCCTCAAATAAAGATTAGAGGATGGCTAGGCTTTTAACATCACAACAAAATGGTGGCTTTCTCACACTAAGCCACGTACAACTCAAGAAGCTTTCCCTTTCTTTATTTTTCTCTTTTTTTTTTAATAACTCAAAAACTTCACTCAAATACCTCATTTCAATAAAACCCACAATAACATAATTGTAGTTAAATTAGATTTCTCGAGTAATTTCTCATTCATATTAAAGCTTAGTTAAACTAATAAACATAATTACTTTAGTTAAAACATGCTTAAAAACATGGGCTATTACACTCTACCACCCTTAAAATAAATTTCGTCCTCGAAATTTAAAACATAAAAGTTTAGATCACATAAAACATATTTACGAAAATCAAGCCAGATATACACTTAACTTAGATATAGTATCTCCGAAGACCCAAGCTTTTTGTAACATTAATCACCTAAGCTCCGATTCGAATTCTCCGTAATCTCTAATCAATACATTCAAATTTCCTCAAATAATCATACACTAAAATCTAAATTCCAATAACCCTTTTCAGTTTGCACTTTTCTATTCTAAATACTCAACCTTCAATTTTCCTTGATTTCTATTCCACGATTCTTGACCACTATAACCCAAATCAATTTCAGGCAATCCCAAGAATGTTTTACCCCTGCTAGGTGGCTAACTCGGCACACGGTCGCAGGGTTGCTCTGATACCACCTTTAACAGCCCGCACTTCCGAGCTGCTAGCTAATCACACTTAAGATACACAAAACCTGATTAACACTTAATAATCCTCAAATTACATGATCCTGCAGTAGAAACATAATCTATAAAACGATCCTGAACCTCTAGGTAAGGTCCACAATACAACATCCCAAAATATAGATACAATGAATTGATCTAAAACCAGACTCCAAGACGATACAATAATATCTCAAGTAGACTATATAATTTCCACTGTTGCTCATCCAAAAATCATTTCATATAATACTTATGATCCACTGTCCAATCTGAAGCTTTCACCATACCTGCAAAATAACTAAGAATGAACTCTGCCCCCACCAGGACAGGTTCAAAGAACAAAATCAGATAAACTGAGTACACACTGTCCAACCCGAAAATCTTTTTGGTGGCTTAAAACTTATTTACAGAGTTAAGGTCATCTCACGAGACATTTCAAATCAAGATATTGAAAAGTCATAATGAAAGAATCACATAACAAGTACTTTACCCAATTCACAATGATACTTGGCTTAAAATATGAATACGTATGTCTCACGAAATAAATAGTATTTACTTTCAATTAGAGGAACCATAACAAATCCATAGAATAATATAATTTCCAAAATCAACTCTAGTTATAATTTAAGACATAGTAATATCTCTCATTTCTGTATTTCAAATTTAATAACCCTTGATCCACTTGTTAAATTTAATAGTATTTACTTTAAGACATAGTAATATCTCTCGTTTCTGTATTTCAAGTTACTCCCTGCGTTACTTTTCAGTGGTTACACTTACACTTTTCACGCATGTCAATGCAAAACTTTGAGGATATATATCGCTAGTTTTGTATTTGTAAAAAAATATTATAAAAAGTACATATTAATAAAATACATATTAAGACGAATCTAACAACATCCCACATGACTATGTTTTTATTCACGTATAAATCACAAACGGTCAAAGTGCAATTTGTGAATAGTGTAAAATGTCAAAGTGTAACAATTAAAAAGAATTGGAGGTAGTATATATTAGTTTTGTTGCACTAGCTAGTCAACTTAATTAGTGTCAAATTGCTCCTAGAAGTCGTGCAGCTAATTTAATCCTAGAAGTGGCCAGTGGTGCATCAACAACTTATTGAGCATCACGTTAAAAAAAAACTTCTTATTGATCATAGAATTCACGTTAAAAAAAGTTTCTTATTGATCATAGAATTCAAGGTGTAATACGTAGGAAAATATCTCATGTAGATAGAGAAATTGTGGCCTTGTGTGTTGAATCACTGATAATTGATGTCAATAGTATTGGTTTGTGGCTCGATTGTCTTGCTTTCTTAGACGGGTCAATACTACAAGATTTGCTCCAAGAAAGTTCAGGTTGTAAATTATTGTAGATAGGTATATTTCCCTTTTTACATCTTTTTTTATTTTTAATCCTAAAGTACAATGTATAAACTCAAAGAAAGTTTAGGTTGTAAATGCTTGCTGATAGCAATATAATTATTTTCCTTTTACATCCTTTTTTATCCTAATCCCTGTCTTATCCTTGAATATCCTCATAACATGAAACCCCCACTTCTACTGCGTCCTTTTCCATTATCCTTGGCAAACCGCAAATAGGTCAGAGTTACAATAAAAGAGTAGAAAATACCATCTTACTAACTAGTGAAAAACCCATAAGGCAACAATCATTTTATATTACCATTTCAACAAGTTTAGAAAAAGGAGGGTTTACAATTATTTATCAGGAAATTATATAAGACATTAAAATTTTCTCTTAAAATCATCTGAAGTCACACGGAACTTGAAAAGAGGCCGCAAAATTTTGAAAAATGACTTAAAAATGGCACAGCATGCCTGATGCCTGGAAGATGACACCTATAAAACTAACGCATAAACTTTAAAATATGACACATGTGTCAATTTTTAAGGGTTTCAAGATATTTTTTTTAAATATCAATGTCATGAATAAGGGTTTCACCACAAGAAAGGGATGGATCATGAAGAAAGGCCCAACATAGACCACAATATATTGGACTTCAGATTGAAATTTAGAGTAAAAAATGTTGTGTTCAAGTATAGTTCGAAATAATTTGGGTCATAAAAATAATTATAGGAATGAGAAATGTTGCTAATTTACTTTCAACGTATACATATCCGTGATATCAACTATTACAACTTTTTATAATTAATATGTAATTATATATATCAATGATCAAAATTGTATCTTAGGGACTATGTATAAGGCAAATGAGAACTTTGCTAATTACGAGATCGAGGGAGTATTTAATGATCTTGTCAATTTTCTTAAAGAACTTTCTATCCAACGCTGGAATTGAGAAAGGAATATTTTTTATGAAAAATAAAAATTTATTTGTTGAATACAATATTTTAGCAATTCATGTTATAAGATTAAAAGTAATTAAATAATTAATCTGATACTGCAGGAGTAATTGGATTTTTTAGGACATACTAACAAATTACGGGCGGTGTGAATGAATTCAGGAAACTAATTGTTAGGGAATATTTTCCAATATGTATTTCTTGTCATATTAGGTTTTCCTTTTCCTAGTTGGATTCCTAAAATATTATACTATATATACTTGTGATGGCATAATGAAAAGGCAAGATTTTAAACCCTAATTATTATTTACATGGTATCAGAGCCTTTAAGGTTCTAAAACTCATAAGAATAAATAAACCTAATATGATAAGAAATACAATGGATAATATATCCCTAACACTAATTGTCTCTAATTCATTTAGGATATCACTAAACTTTCTCAATTTTGTAGGACACTGTTTGCCTAGTATTTTAAGGAGTGCAATAGTGTTAATATACTACTCCTAATACATTTAGGGAATCACTAAACTTCCTCTTAGGAATTAAACCCTCAATATAATTAAATATACATCAGTCCTACAAAATAACTTCAATTAGTTTCTCATTAAACAAAAGTTTAGATCCAACTTATCTTTGTCTCTCTAAACCATTATAATCAATCAAGAGTTCTCATCTTTATTCTTTCCATGGAGGAAACATCAAAAGGAAATAACGTACAAGATAAGATCAAAGATGGTGACTACTTGAAACTTCCATTCAAGAAACGCCCTTATGCAAGGCAAGTAACACCTCCATCCCCAAAAGATGATCAAACTAGAGAAGGAGGCAACTTACAAGATATGATCAACAAAGGCGAATACATTAAATTTCCATCCAAAAAAAGTCCTTAATTATGCAAGGCTACCAGAACCTCCATCCCCAAAAGATGATCAAACTCAAGATTGATTTCTTCGAGCCACCCATCAACTATAAGGATATTGTCATAGCGGATCATAGTAATAAACTTCCATTGAAATATATTAACCAAGGGAAGAACGCAACCTATGACTTAGGATTTAGACTTGAACAGCCTTAACTCAAAAGTTGTTAGGGATGTAATTTCCAAATAGGAATTATTATTGAGATAGGGTTTGTTAGGTTTCCTTTTCCTTGTTGGATTCCTAAAATATTGTACTATATATACTTGTGATGGCATAATGAGAAGCCAAGACTTTTAACCTAATTATTATTTTACATGGTATCAGAGCCATCCAATTCATTTGGTTGATCCTACGTTTCCGCATAAATTTTCTTGGTCAGTGGTGTATAATTTAAACCCATCGGCCGGATTTTCCGCATAGATATATAAAGCTTTTTTACACAAGATATTGCCTCTCAAAGTGAATTTGTTCTTGGTGTCTTCTTCACGAGTTGATTTTGTTGATGGACTTTCTGCCATTAGCTTGCTTTGCAGCTACATTTGGTTTGTTAGTGATTTAATAAAATACAATCAAGTGATCGGTATTACTAATTGCTTGGTACCGCCGCTGCACTTCTTTTATTCTCTTGCAATTTCACCGCCATTTATTTTCCAGATTTGAAGATTTATTCGGTGGTGCTTTATTTTCATGATCGATTGCTAATCATTTCTCATCACTCTTATCTTGTCAATTTTTGTTTACGTTATAATATCAACACCTAAAGTTACGTAAGAAGTAATTTGTCTTCATTGATTAGAATTTAGGTTTATGGAGAAACTGTGGTTGATTTTAACAAATTCAAACAAGAAATAGATAATTGTTGTACTTATTATATTAACCCTTGAGTTATTTAAAGCTTCAGATGTTATGATCATGTAATGATATTGGATATGGAAGTCATTGATTACTAAAACCAATTGAGATTCATCAATCAAATACACTGACATATCATATTAGAATTTCTAAATTATAATTCGATCCTAACATAATACCCAGGAAACAACACATACAAATATATAATTTTTGACGGAAAAATTGACGTCAAGGGTCTGAACTTGACCAATATTTCAAAAAGGTCTCAAATATTAATTCCCGCGTAAGTCCCAACCCTAATATATAGTGTTTTGGGTGGTCCCAAATATTGTTTTTTTTTCTTTTTAATTATTATTTTCTAAAATCTTTGTTCTCTCTCCCCTTTCACTCCGCCTCCTAATCAGTCTCTCTCGCACGCACTCTCTCTCTTCATGCACCAGCATAGTCATCCACAGTCGTTTGACGTCACACCATATTCATCCTAGAATCACCACCAGCAGCAACCATCAGACCTACCTCCGTCGCTTCACTCTACCATATCGTATGTGCTCTATATGTCTTTCGCTCCTCCATCGGAAGGCTTGGAATGAGTTTATTTTCAAATTTATGATTAATGTGGGAAAACTAAAATCTACTCTTTAACCATAAAAAAATGGTCAAATTTTGTTAGACCTTAGGTAATAAAAAAAATTCCGAGATATTGAAGATTTTGATGATTACCAACGAAATATCTGAAATTCCAAATTTAAGGGAAATAAAAATCAGAAGAATGAGATATCTAAATGCTAAGAAATTTTGGGTTTAATGGAGAACAAACTATGAGCCTACAAAATTGCACACCATTTATAATCATAACACTTGACACTCAATTATCCAACAGCATCAAAAAAATTCACTCATTTCTTAGTTTCAATTCTTCTTCTCCCTTCTTCTAATTAATCTCACAAAATGTCCCAAGTTCTTCGGCGCCGGCAACTGAAAATTCGCAAGTCTGTGACGCTCTCTTCTCGAAATTATATTCATGATCTATCATTTAATTGCTTCCTAATACTCAGGTATAGTCATTGATGTTCGGATAATCTCCCTAAATCCCCAAATAATAATTTCTTTGTTTTTTTATTAAAGAAAAAAAAATAAAAAAGAAAGAAGAAAGAACAAGAAAAGTGACGGATGTTAGTAATGAGGAAGTTTCGTCATGTTCACTATAAGGGAGCTAGTGATATATAGTCATCAAAGTCCAATAGTTAAGATCTTTGCAGTAGATCTTTGGAAGAGCTACTTAGACTTTGTTGATAGATAAACACAATATTACTAGTGACTAGTGAGAGTGTTTTTAAAATTAGTGTTAAGTACCATTGTTGAGGGTACTAGGTGTGATCTATTCTAAAATACACTATAGATAATATTGTAGTTATAGTAGTTACCTTTGTACTCCCAAATATTAATAGTGAAGTTTTATCCCTGGAGATCGGGGTCGTGGTTTTTCCCAAGTTTGAGAAGGTTTTTCACGTAAAAAAATATTGTGTTTCATTTTAGCCATTTTTGTACTATATTTTTTTCCCGATATTTTGTATATTTGTTGCTTATTTCCCAACAACTAGTATCCGAGCCGAGGTCAGAGATTTAATGAGAGGGGAAAAACAATTTTTAAGAGAAGAATTTGTGAAGGTACAATGGCTATTAGTTCACCAACATTTGAGATCACATTGTGTAATGGGAAAATAAATTTTATGGTGTGGAAGAGTATTGTAGAAGATACGTTGGTGCAACAGAATCTGGATGTGGCGTTAGATAAGAAGAGGCCTTCAAATTTAGATGACGCTGGGTGGGAATCCAAGACGAAGAAAGCTGTTAGTACAATTCGGTTGGCCATTGCTACAGAGATCAAGTATAATTTCTTGACGGAGACAGATCTGAAGGCCTTATTGGAGAAGCCACAAAGTATTTATGCTTCCAAGTCGTTAACCAACCGATTGTGTCTACAGTGGGAGTTGTACCAGTTAAAGATGGAACATGGTACAAATTTACAAGACCACGTTAACAGTTTTGTCGAGTTAGTGTGTCAGTTGCAATATGCAGATGAAAAAATATCCGATCAGGAGCAGGCTCTTTTGTTTTTGGCTTCACTACCGAAGTCTTATAGGCCCATTGTGCAAACTTTGCTAGTGGGAAAGGAGAAAATTAAACTGGATGAAGCAATAACAATTGTGAGAGAAAATGAGAGGATGATGTGTCAAATAGATGGTGGTGTCTCTTATGGTGATCAGGCACTAGCTGATGAGGGTTCCAAGAGAGGGAGGAATAAGTCCAGGAGGGATAACTGACGAAGCAGATCAAAATCTCGGCCGAGAGATTATAGCAATTCGGAGTGCTATTATTGTCATGAGAAAGGTCATATGAAGTATAATTGCCCAAAAATGAAAGACGATTTGAAGAACTTGAAGCAGTTGCAAGAGAAGTTGGGCAAGATGAAGGTAGATGATGAAAGTGACTCCTCAAATGTAGCACGTGGAGATTATGATAATGAGTTGTTGTTGACTCAAAAGGTTAAGGAGGACGTGAGTCAAGAGAAGTGGGTGTTAGACTCGGCCGCCTCGATTCATGTGTGTCGAGACCCAGCATTGCTTGATACATTGCAAAAAGAAGGTGATTTTGGGTAAATCAACATGGGAAGAGACCTGAAGGTTGAAGGCATGGGTAGCGTGCGGTTGAGGTTCCATGGTGGTGTAGTTAGAAACATTCAAAATGTGAGGCTTGTACCTAATGCACGTGTCAACTTGATCTCATTGGGTGAGATGACAATATATGGGCATATGTATATTGGTAGTGGAAGATGGTGTAAGGTGTACCGAGGTAACCGTCTAGTGTTATAAGGGAGGAAAGCGGACAACAACATTTGTTATGTAGATTGTCACGCAATCTGAGGTCACAAAATTAAGATTGAAAGGAAGTACAAGAAGGCGGTCCGATTTTGTGATAATGTGGAGGTATTTGGAAATTTGGGTCGAGGGAGGAATTTCCTGGGATAATCTCCCTAAATCCCCAAATAATAATGTCTTTGTTTTTTTTGTTAAAAGAAAAAATAAGAAAACAAAAAATAAATAAAGAATGAAAGAAAAAAAGAACAAGAAAAGTGACGGATTGTAGTAATGAGGAAGTTTCCTCATGTTGACTATAAGGGAGCTAGTGATATATAGTCATCAAAGTCCAAGAGCTACTTGGACTTTGTTGATATTATTTTTTAATGTGAAGCTTGCTTTTATGGCAAGATGTATGCTTAGATATGAGCATTACCGTGAGAGTTTTCCATTAACAACAAAGCAGAAGTAGTGGAGTTGTGTGTGAGTGCAATATAGAAGAAGGTATTGCACAAATACACAAGAGAGAGGGAGTTTTGGTGTGAGAGATAAACACAATATTAGTAGTGAGAGTGTTTTTAGAATTAGTGTTAAGTACCATTGTTGAAGGCACTAAGTGTGATCTATTCTAAAATACACTGTAGCTAATATTGTAGTTATAGTAGTTACCTTTGTACTCCCAAATATTATTAGTGAAGTTTTATCCCTGGAGATCGAGATCGTGGTTTTTCCCTATTTTGAGAGGGTTTTTCAAGTAAAAAAATATTGTGTGTCATTTATGTACTATATTTTTCTTCCCGATATTTTGCATATTTGTTGCTTATTTTCCAACAATTGAAATACTTGAAATAGCCAATTTGTTTCCCACGTTTCCACCCAAATATGGTTGTAGAAGATACCCAAATCTGGCTAATTGTAATGAATATTTTTTGGGGGTAATTCAAGAAGAACAGAGGACAAGGAGCAAAGAAAAACAAATTCACGACAAATAAGATCAACGTAAGGTCATGTGGCTTCTTAATGAGTAATGTGGCTCATACAAGTTGTAGTAGGTTAAGCAACATGCAAGGTCCACGTAAAGTCATACTCTTCTAAAGTTGGAACCTAAAACAAATAATTGATAGTTGAAACCTTTTAAAAATGTTTGGTCATAGGTCAAACCCTTAGCGTCAATTTTTCCATTTCGTCTCAATGTATATTTTTTTAATATCAACTTTTTGTAATTTTTTACTTATTAATAATTAAGGATATTAATATTTGGAAATATGCATTGACAAGCATGAAAAACATGAAATGGTACAACTATTTCTAAACGGAGGAAGTATATACTTATCCTAGAGAGTATCAAGATAAGATAATAATAATAGAGATTGGTTACGTCTAGGTCTCAACACATTAGACCCATATCCAAACTCAAGTGTAATCCCCCATAATTTTAATGTATATTTATATATATTTTAGTATTTAAACAATTAATTTCTTAGAGTGTTGACTATTTGAAAGTCAAAGGGATTATTTAATGTTTTTAAATAATCAAATATTTTATTTAGTCATACTTTGAAAGTTATTTAATGGTTTAAATATTTTTGAGCTGGAGTATAAAAGATTTTTAAAATGGGTTAAAGGAGCCCAACTCAACTTAAGCACCCAATCATTGATTTTAAAAGTCCAAACACAATTCCCTAAGCTCACAAGGGTTACCTATATAAACCCAAAGTAAACCCAAAAATTTCCCACACTTAAAATTTCCCACAGCAGCACGGTGTCCTTCCTCCTCCTCTTTCGGCCTTGTTCTCTTCTTGCTTTGGTCTATTTTCTTCCTCCTCTATTTATTTAATGTTAAGTTTATGTTTATTTTAAGGATTGATTTAATGTTTTCATGATTAAAGTTTGTAGTTTTGACGATTTAAATATAAATTTCAGATTATATGATTTGTATAGTAAAGTAATTAAATTTCAGATTTATTAATTATGTTTAATTGAGGATTTTAAACATCAAAGCATGGATTTTTAGGATTTTATGAGTTGGAAATTGTAGTACTACATTATAGTTTATGAAAATTGAGTACTCTAATGTTTATGATTGTGTTTAATATGTTTTAAAGGATTTTAAACATATTATAAGTTGTTGGAATTTTTATTACTATGCTTATGATGGAGTTTTAAATGTCAAAGTATGGATTTTTGAGGGTTTTTAATGACTAGTATGGTAGTACTATACTAGGAGACATTAATAGTTGAAGTTTTAAAAATAAAAAAGGATTCTAAACACTTTTAAAGAGGGTTTAAAATATTTTAAAGTTGCTGGAATTTTATTTGAGTATTGATTAGTGGTTCATGTATTGATATTTGTCAGGCGGAGAATTCTCTTTAGGTGATTTCTAAGGTTGATAAAGTGGCCTCTCATATTGTCTATACAAGGTACGTACATACCTATGTGTTAGTAGACTAGTATCATGTCCTAAGATTAGGATTGATGTAGTATCATGTAAAAGAAACTATTTATAGTTCAAATGTGATTTATATTCAAGTGGAATTACATGTTTTATGCTGTTGTGTGAAGCATGTTGCCTATGTTAGTTGTATTATGTTTGTATGGATGATTGATGCAAGCATATGGGATTGGGAACTTTATTTTATTAATTCACATGAGGGATTAATAATTATGTTGTTATTGGATCATGAATTGGATCTTGTTGTTCCCTTTGGATTATTTTATTTACTTTACGAGAACTGAGGGCCTTATTTGGTAAGTTGGTTATTCACCTATGGAAGGTTGGTTGATTGTTGACTTAGATCAACAAATAAATAATGGCTATGAAACTAATAATGGATTTATTCTTAGATTGTTGAGTTGTTGATCACCTTATCTAATCCTAAGATAAAAATGGAAGTTTCATGTATCCTTGATGATTATGTTGGTTGTCTTACTTTGTGAGTCACACAAGTAAATAATTTATTAATCACTTAAAGTGGAAAGTGAATAGCAATAAGCTTTCGACTTGTGCACGTCTGAAGTGTTGGACTAGTATGAGTTGGAGTACATGGTGGTAGCCCATGGCTTTTCTTGGGACCGAATTGATAACCGTGTCCTATTTTATTTAATTAGTACCTCAATATCGTTGGTCATGGGAGTACTCTTTCCATTGCCTATTCAATCTAAATTATAATTAACTTTGGTTGTGGAGTCAAGTTCAGTATAGTTAGTCTGTCATGTTATTATATTATTATTTATCTCTGCTTTAATGCTTACTAATATCATGTTAGGATTTATATTTGTTGATTATGTAGTACTCAGCTTTGCTGATTACGTACTTTTGTGTGTATGTCGACCATGGATGTGCCTTATTGATCCCGTGATGACCCATTTGGTGAGCAGTCTCTCAGGATCAATATAGCATCGACCATTCCAGGTTTGAAGATGATGCTTCATGGGTTCGGGATTCGTGGAGAGTTTGTGTTTAGTTTAATACTTTTATAGTTGATTTTAATTATGGTTTGAGTATTTGACTTTTAAGTTGGTTTGGTTTGGAGTTGACTTTATGGTTGACTAAGTTAATTATGTTTTCAAAGTTATTTATTATTTTCGTCGTAAAATTCTGAATAAGTCGATACGTTATCACATGGCCGATAATGCTTTGATAATTCTCTAAGTTTTATATTAAAAAAGGTATTTTGGAAAATAAATAATTGTCGGGGTGTTACACCAAGTGTAATACTCATACCCGAATCGCCTATATATATATGTATATATGTATATATTGTTAGCATCCTAGAATATTTTGTGAATATTCTTGTAATTAGTTGTAATCTAGGTAATCTTGTAAATTAGGATACTTGATATGCTGCTTGATAGTTTCCGGAATATTAGCCTAGGATTGCTACTGTAACTTTAGTATATTACCCTTTGTGAGGTTATTGAATGATTCAAGGAATCAAACACTTTCATGGTATCAGATATTCACTCCTAGGGCCTTGATTCCATCCTTCTCCCACCACCTTCCACCGCCCTAGTATCCACCTCTCTGCCGCCTATTTTCTTTCTCTCTCTCATCCAATCTCCTTTTCTTTCTTGTTGGCAGAATGTCGGACTCCAAGTTCCATCTCGCCCTTTGTGTTTCAAACATTAAAAACCACATTTCCATCACTATTGAAATGGAAAATGTTCAATATGCCACATGGGCTGAACTCTTCAAAATCCATGCTCGCTCTCACAAGGTTCTCCACCATATCATTTCTCCGGAAAAAGGCAAGGAGAAGGTGCCTACAACCGATGACGAAAAAGAGTTATGGTCGACCCTTGATGCGACGGTTCTTCAATGGATATATGCCACCATCTCTCATGATCTTCTTCATACCATCATTGAGCCCGATGCTACCGCCATGGAAGCTTGGAACCGTTTAAGAGACATTTTTCAAGACAACCAAAATTCTCGTGCTGTTACTCTTGAACAAGAATTCTCTCATACTAAGATGGAGGACTTTCCGAATGCTTCGGCATATTGTCAAAGGCTCAAGGAATTGGCGGATCAACTTAAAAATGTTGGTGCTCCGGTTTCCAACCACCGCCTTGTTCTACAGATGGTGTCGGGTCTTACTTCGAGTTATGGTAGTGTTGGTACTCTTATCCGTCAAAGCAACCCCGTCCCGCCATTTTATCAAGCACGTTCCATGCTCACTTTGGAAGAGGCCGGTATGGCGAAGCAAGCCGTGATCAACTCCGGCACGGCTATGGTGGCTCATGATGTTGATGAGTCTTCCCCATCTTCTGATTTTTCTTCCTCCACACGTCATGTTCATGGTGGAAATAAACCACAAAACCGTAAAAACTACGGCAAAAACCGTAAGCATAACAATGGCGGTGGCCGGAATGGTGGCGATGGCGGCCACTCCCAGACGGGCGATGGTCGCCCCCGAGTCCGGTGGGCAGCACAGTGGTCGGCAAGGCGGCGGCCACACCGCCGCAGTACAACTCGGTGGCAGTGGCCTTGGTTTCCTTGGTCAATGTCACCTTGCCCGTATCCTTCTTGGGCTAGGCCCCAATATCACCAAGAACTGAGGGGTCCAATAGCATCCTTGGGCCCCGCATCACCCGTCTTATATGGCAAAGCATCTCCTCGATCCATTCCAACCGATATTGCGCAGAGCTATGCATACTCTTTCGCTCACTCCTCCGGATGCAAATTGGTATATGGACACTGGTGCAACCTCTCATATGACATCTGACCCAGGTACGCTCTCGTCTTATTTTAATTTGAGCAATAATCGTGGTATTGTTGTTGGTAGTGGTCATTCTATTCCGATTCGTGGTTATGGTCATGCTCAATTATCGAACCCTCACCCTCCCTTAGCTTTAAACAATGTCCTCCATGCTCCTAAATTGATCAAAAACTTAGTCTCTGTTCGTAAATTCACCAATGATAATTATGTTTCTGTGGAATTTGATCCTTTTGGGTTTTCTGTGAAGGATTTTCGGACGGGAATGCGTCTCATGAGGTGTGATAGCCAGGGCGAGCTCTATCCTATTACCACTCATTCTCCTTCCACCTTTGCTGCTTTAGCTCCCTCCTTATGGCATGATCGTTTGGGTCACTCGGGGCTTCCTGTTTTAGATTCTCTTTGTTCAAATAAATTGATTGCTTGTAATAAGACTTGTAGTTCACATGTGTGTCATACTTGTCCGCTTAGAAAATTTGTTAAGTTACCCTTTGTTGCTTCTCATACTACTACTATGATGCCATTTGATATTCTTCATAGTGATATTTGGACTTCCCCGGTTTTGAGTACTGCAGGACATCGTTATTATGTCTTATTTTTGGATGATTTTTCTAATTATTTGTGGACTTTTCCCTTATCCAAGAAATCCGATGTTTTTCCCATTTTTAAAGCCTTACATGCTTTCATTCACACTCAATTTGAACGGGAAGTTAAGAATATTCAATGTGATAATGGTGGGGAATTTGATAATGGGCCATTTTGGGATTTTTGCAAAACTAAGGGTATTTCTTTTCGCTTATCTTGTCCTCATACATCACCACAAAATGGTAAAGCTGAAATAAAAATACGCACCATCAATAACATTGTTCGTTCCTTAATGGCTCATGCTTCTCTCCCTCCTTCCTTTTGGCATCACGCTTTACAAATGGCTACCTATCTACTTAACATTCTTCCCAGCAAATCACTGAGCTACCAATCTCCTCTTCAAATTCTCTATAACAAAACTCCATCATACTCTCATCTTCGGGTTTTTAGATGTCTTTGCTATCCTCTCTATCCCTCTACTACAATCAACAAACTTCAAGCTAGATCTACCCCGTGTGTCTTTTTGGGATTCCCTTCCAATCATCGTGGATATAAGTGTTATGATTTATCTTCTAGAAAAATCATTATTAGTCGCCATGTAATTTTTGATGAAACTCAATTTCCTTTCGCTTCTTTACATTCTCCTAAGTCTACTTCATATTCGTTTCTTGATCATGGCCTTTCACCCTACCTTCTTCAACACTTAAAAGCCCCCTCACACACACAACCCACTCTTGATCCCATGCTTGAAGCCCAGTCCACGGCCCAAATACCCTCCCCAGCTAGCCATCCTCATCTCCCAGCGCCTGGGTCTTCCCCAGCTTCTGTGTGCGCTACTGGGCCTTCCCCAGCCCCTAGCCCACACACTGATTCCCAGCACACGGACCACATGTCCTCCCCTCCCCCTATGCGCGCTATTGGGCCTTCCCCAGCGCTTGGCCCACACGCTGCTACCCTGTCTTCCCCAACAGGAGTCCAAGACTGATTGCTCCCATTTTTCTCCTCCTGGGCTCTCCGTGTCTGGCCCACCACCTTATCCTAATGCAGCTTCGACCCAGCAGCCTAATTTTTCCACACCTCCTTGTCCCAATGATGCCCCAATCCAGCAGCCTCATATTTCCACTTCGCGACCCGTCACTCGAAGTCAACGAGGGATCTACAAAACTAAAACTCCTTTTAATCTTCATACCACCATTTCCAAATCTCCGTTACCTCATAACCCAGTGTCAGCTCTCCGTGACCCGAATTGGAAAATGGCCATGGATGATGAATATCATGCTCTTATTAAAAATAAGACTTGGGAGTTAGTACCCCGTCCCCAGGATGTTAATGTTATTCGCTCTATGTGGATTTTTACTCATAAAGAAAATACTGATGGTTCTTTTGAGCGGCATAAAGCCCGTTTTGTAGGTGATGGTAAAACTCAGTAGGTTGGAGTTGATTGTGGCGAAACCTTTAGTCCGGTAGTTAAACCGGCTACTATTCGTACAGTTCTCAGTTTGACTTTGTCTCATTCTTGGCCTATTCACCAGCTTGATGTTAAAAATGCGTTTTTGCATGGTGATCTGAAAGAAACTGTGTATATGTACCAGCCTTTGGGGTACCGTGATCCAGATCGACCCAATCATGTTTGCTTGTTGAAGAAGTCCCTTTATGGCTTGAAACAAGCCCCTAGAGCTTGGTACCAGCGATTTGCTGATTATGTCTCTACTATTGGATTTTCGCATAGCACTTCTGATCATTCACTCTTTATTTATCGCCACGGTTCATCTGTGGCCTATCTTCTATTATATGTGGATGATATTATCTTGACTGCCTCATCTGATGCTCTTCGCAAGTCTATTATTTCTCTTCTCAGTACAGAATTTGCTATGAAGGACTTGGGACCGTTGAGCTATTTTTTGGGTATTGCTGTAACCCGTCATGCAGGTGGTCTCTTTTTGTCTCAGCGGAAATATGCCACTGAAATTATTGATCGTACTGGCATGTCTTCTTGTAAGCCTTCTTCTACTCCAGTTGACACTAAACCCAAGCTCAGTGCTGAGTCCAGTCCCCCCTATGCAGATCCGTCTCACTATCGCAGTCTGGCCGGGGCCCTTCAGTATCTTACTTTCACCAGACCTGACATTGCTTATGCTGTGCAACAGGTGTGTTTATTTATGCATGATCCTCGGGAAATTCATATGCATGCTCTTAAGCGTATTATACGCTATATCCAGGGTACTCTCACTCATGGCCTTCATTTGTATCCTTCTTCTACCTCTACTTTGATTGCTTATACTGACGCCGATTGGGGTGGTTGTCCGGATACCCGACGGTCTACTTCTGGTTACTGTATTTTTCTTGGTGATAATTTGCTCACTTGGTCTGCAAAACGCCAACCCACATTGTCTCGCTCCAGTGCTGAAGCCGAATATCGCGGGGTGGCCAATGTGGTCTCGGAGTCCTGTTGGTTACGGAATCTTTTGTTAGAATTACATTGTCCTATTCGTAAAGCTACTTTGGTTTATTGTGACAATGTTAGTGCTATCTATTTGTCCGGTAATCTGTTCAAGATCAACGCACTAAACATATCGAGATGGACATCCACTTTGTGCGTGAGAAAGTTGCTCGTGGGGAGGTTCGTGTCTTACATGTCCCTTCTCGCTATCAGATAGCAGATATCTTTACCAAAGGTCTTCCCTTGGTATTATTTGAGGAGTTCCGTGACAGTCTTAGTGTTCGCTCATCTCCCGCTTCGACTGCGGGGGTGTGTTAGCATCCTAGAATATTTTGTGAATATTCTTGTAATTAGTTGTAATCTAGGTAATCTTGTAAATTAGGATACTTGATATGCTGCTTGATAGTTTCCGGAATATTAGCCTAGGATTGCTACTGTAACTTTAGTATATTACCCTTTGTGAGGTTATTGAATGATTCAAGGAATCAAACACTTTCATATATGTATATATGTATATATGTATATATATATGTATATGTATATATACATATATACATATACATATATACATATATATATAATCAACAATGGTGATAAAACGAAACATCCATTGAAAAGGCGCCCTTATCCAAGACTTGTTTTTTTACCATAAACCATTAGAAACTTCTCTAATTACACTAAAAATGACCTGTGAAAATAGAAGAAGTTTTATCCAATAAGTTGTAGTTTGTTAAGAATTAACTCCAACTTACATAATCGTACGAGAGTACGAGAGTATGTGCCAAAACAAAGAATCGAAGAATTGGGCTTGTTTACTTCAAGATGGACCAACAATTGCAGTGGTTTATGGTGTGGTTCATGTTGGAAGGTAGTGGTTGGAAACGCTGAGCATTTTATGGAAAATCAAGATATGATTTACATTATTTTGTTTGTTTTGTTTTTATTTAGTTTTCTAATTAAATGAGGATTATAACTAGGTAACTAGATAGATTTTTGGTATGTGATATCTTCTAAAATTATTATCTGCAGGGAAAAAATATAATCATACTGAACTAACTATTTAATACAGACATATAATATTTTTATCCTATATGCCCTTCCTATACTACCATCTCTCTCACAATAATAAAGTAACAAAATAAACTAGAAGTATTAAATAAATAAATATATAAATAATATAAAATTTTCGGATTTATGCAAGAACCGAAAAAAAATGAAATAAAATAATAATTTATTATAGTTCGAAATCTTCGAACAAAAATAAAATAAAATAAAAATTTCAGACCTTATATATAAAAAAAAAATCGAACCAAAATAAAATAATGTATTTAAAATCTTGAAACCTTTAAACCTCGAAACATGTTTCGAAAACTAATTTAAACACAACGAATAAGTAGGAGCTCGTTTTCTATGAAATTCATTTTAAGTAACTAGCTAGTTTGGCGCCTAAAAATTTAAGGTTGGCACGAAAGGCCAATAAAAACCTAAAGCTCCAAGATACCACTTTGTAACACCCGACAATTCTATCTTTATTAAAATACCTTTCTAATATAAAACATAGAGAATTATCAAAGTATTATCGCCCGTGTGAACACGTATCGGCTTATTCAGAATTTTACAGCGGAAAACATAATGAATAAATTTTAGAAATAACTTAGTCCACCACAAAGTCAACTCTAAAAGTCAAACCAACAAAAGTCAAAGTCAACCTCAAAAGTCAAAGTCAACTACGAAAAAGTATGATAAATAATCTACACAAGCTCTCCAATTCCGAACCCATGATGCATCATCTTCAAACCTGTAAATGACGATGCACTATTGATCCCTAGAGACTGCTCACCATAAGGGTCATCACAGGATCAATAAGGCATAGCCATGATCAACATACACACACAAAGCACGTAATCAACAAAGCTGAGTACTACATAATAAATAAATAAACAATCCTAACATGTTACTAATAAATAATAAGCAGGAATAACTAATCATACAACAACATAGCAGACTACTTTTACTGAACTAAACTCCACAACCAATTAGTTATTAACTTAGATGGAATAGTCAATGGAACGAGTTGTCTAACCAAAACCAGCCTTCAATTTAGAAGACGAAATACGGGCGCGACTCCGTATTCCCATGACCTACGATATCGAGGAACCTTTAAAATAAAAATAGGACACGGTGATCAATCTGGTCCCAAGAAAAGCCATGGGCTATCACCATGTACTCCAACTCATACTAGTCCAACACTTCACACGTGCACAAGTCTAAAGCTATTGCTATCCACGTTTCACTTTATTTGATTAATAATTTATTCACTTGTTATGACTCACAAGCAATACAAATAATATAATCATCAAACAATCATAAACTTCCATTTTTATCTTAGGATTAGATAAGTGATCAACAACAACTTAACAATCCAAGATTAATTCCAACCTTTAATCCATAACCTTCATTTACTTGTTGAACCAAGTCAACAACCAACCAACCTTTTAAAATTATAAAATAATCAACTTACCAAATAAGGTCCTCGTTTCTCATAAAGTAGTTAAATAATAAAAAGGGAACAACATGATTCAATCATGATCCAAACCAACATAAATATTAATCCCTCATGTGAATTAATAAAATAAAGTTCCCAAATCCCATATGCTTGCATCAATCTTCCATACAAACAACATAATAATATCATAACCAACATGTTTCACACAACGGCATAAAACATGCAAATCCAACTTAATTTTTTTTTTGAAAGATGCAAATCCAACTTAATAGAAATCACATATGAACTAAAAATAGTTCCCTATACATGATACTACATCCATTCTCATCCTTAGGACATGATACTAGTTTATCAACACATAGGTATATACGTACCTTGTGTAGACAAATCGAGCGGCCACTTTCACAATCTTAAAAGTCGCCTAAAGAGAAATCTCCGCCTAAAACAACCAATATAAATCCATAATCAATCTCTTATGAATTTACAGCAATAATAAAATACTTTAAACCCTTCTTAAAAGTGTTTAAAAACCTTTCCCATCATTAAAACTTGATTATTAAAATCTCCTAGCATAGTACTACCACACTAGTTGTTAAAAACTCTCAAAACCCCATGTTTAAATCATAAAAACTCCATCAACAATACTCTTTCCAAATTTTCAGCAACATATATCATACTAAAACTCTTTTTAAACATATTTAAACATGCTTATAATCATAAGAAAACCCAAAACCATATACTATAATATGTTACTATGATTTTCCAACCTTTAAAACCCTAAAAATCCATGCTTTGATATTTTTAAACCATATTTTAACATAACTAGTAAATCTGAAATTTTATTTCTTCAATACATAATTTATATAATCTTAGATTCATAATCAAATCATCAAATCACAACGTTTTAAATATAAACTTATTAAAACAAACCCTAAAAATATGAACTTTGCATTAAAATAAAACTTGAGGAGGTAACAACCAAACAAAGAGGAGGGAAGAAAGTCGGCGGCAAGGAGGGAGGAGGGCGGCGGTGCGCCGGCTGCTGCTGCCGGTTGGTGGTCGCGCCGGTGGCTGCTGCCGGGGCTGGCCGAAACCGAAGGGGGAGGGAGGAGCCGAGAGAAAAAGAAAGAGAAGAAAAAGAGGAGAGAGGGCCGAAATTTTTGGGGGAGGAAGAGAGAGAAAATAAATGTGTTTAATGTGTGGGAATTTGAGTTTTTAGGGGATTTATATAGGTTCCCCTTTTGGGCTTAGGAAAAGATGATTGGGCTCAAACTAGTATTTATTGATTTATGAGTTGGGTGGTTGGGTTCCTCATACCCAATTTAAAATTATTTTCACAACCCAAATGTGTTTTAAGCTTTTCAAATATTTTTTAAAGCATGACTAAATAAAATATTTGACTTCCTTTAAATCATTTTAAATAATTTCATTGACTTTCAAATAGTCAACTCTTCAAGAATTAAATCGTTTAAATGTTATAATGTTCTAAAATATATATAAATATACATTAAAATATATTTATAAAATTCATAAATTTACGGGGGATTACACCTAATTGTGCTGAAATCTTATGCAAAGATTTTTCTCCCCAGTACTTCAATGCTATCTTCAGATGAACCCACACTAGAATAGTTTTTAACTCCTCTTTCTCAAACTCAGTCGCATGCATGAGACCAAGGTTTCACTATCAAAGGTTTCTTGTCAAAGAAGTAATGATCATTGATAACCTTATCTCTTGAATCCATGGTTGGAAACCTCACCAAATACACACCCTTCTTAATCAGAGCAACTTTGTCAACTTTATAGGTTTTCTAGATTCTCCTAAAATACCCTTCCATTACCTGTATTGGAGGGTTAGCTCCCAATACATAGCAAATGACAGATGAATTCCAAAATTGAATCTCATCTTCTATATCTTCTAGTTCTATCCTCACAATATCATTCACATCCTCATTAACATCATTCTCAGTTTCTATATATAGCTGCTACGTGTTCGACATTTAGCATCATAGAAACATCTTCATTCAACTGATGTAAAATAGGAATAGGATGAATACCTTCCATTGATTTCGCTAATTTCTGAACATTCGAATCACCACTCCTAGAAATGGACTGTAACCATTCACTGAAAGTGTGCCTCACTTAAGATTATTGCTGCCTCAGATCCTGCATAGATGAAGTTGGTGTAAGAACTGCACCTATTTCTAAGCCAAAATCCAGTGCTTCTACTCCTAGGATTTCATCCATTGATCGCGTACGTAATGCCTGAGAATCAGACATTGGCCCCGTTGCTTTTTCCTTCTGCTTACCGGAATTCTGATAGGTTGTCGCAAACCTGTCAAAAATAATTCCTGCAAAACCTTCTAACAATGTAGTAGGGTAAGTAGGGTCGAATCCACAGAGAGATGGTTGTTTTAATCTAGCTTCTAATGCATGGAGAAACTAAACAAGATCAGGAATAATGAATTAAAGTTCTTAACTAATCAAACTACGAAAATCAAGCTAAAAAGGACCTAGGGCAATGGTTCACCATGTTCATAACTATAATTTATCAAAATATCATCAATGGTTCAATTAATCAGATATCTAGAGTACATGTTAATCCTACGGTCGGGCCTTAACGTTCTCAAATCAACATATGCTAGTACGGTCGCTCAACATAATCAGATTTGCTAATTGTAGGTAAGCCTCTAAAGAGTACTATCTCTCGATCTATGACTCGATATTAGCAATATTTACTCAGACAATTGATCAGATTGCAAGATTAATAATAAAAACACTAATCAATTAGAGATATCAATAACTAAACAAACCATTAATAAATATCAATCAAGAATCATAGCATATAAACATGGATTCCCAAACCCTAGAATATAAACTACTCAATCATGAAATAAATAAAGAAATTTAAAATCTACAAAGGAAAGCATAATCAAGAAATCAATGAAAGAAAAGAGATGAAAATTATAAACTCATGAATTAATGAAGAAAAGAGAAACTAGGGTTTGCCATGAAAAACTAGAGAGAAAAGGAAGAAGGAAACCAAAACTAAACCTAAGAATACAAAATATAACGTGAGAAGGGGTAGAGAGAGAGGAGAGAAGTGAAACCTATTTATAGTTTTAACAAAACCGGCTAAAAAAGGCAAATAAATCCGTCTCGAGAAACCACCCGGTCGGGCGACGGTGATTGAGGAACTACGACAGAACAGCAAATCCGCCCGGTCAACCGGGCGAGCCCGCCCGGTCGGGCGCGCAAGCGATTTTGGCTCCTTTCTCGCCCGATTGACCGGGCTAACATGCCTTGCATCCTGTGAAAATTTCATTTCGCCCGGTCGGGCGAAACCGCCCGGTCGACCGGGCGGGAAAACAGAGATTTTGCGTCAACTTGCAAACGCTGTATCTCTCGAACCAGAAGTCCATTTGGGGCGTGTGACCTATCGTTGGAAAGCCCTTCAAGTTTAGTTTCCAACCCAACTGGAATTTCTTGATTCTAAGAAGCACATCAAAAGTTATGATCAGAAGAGTATACATGACTCCTTTTTCACATTTCTTCTAATGATTTTCCGCTTCGTTTTCGCTCAAACTCGTACTAAGATGTATCCATACTATCCTTATGCATCGTAGCTTATTTCCAAGTGCTCCTAATCCTCAAGCAAAGCTAAATATACTCCAAATACGTTCTCATTACCTGAAATTCATCAAAAACAAGAAAACATACCGAATAGGAGTAGAATAACATAACTTAAGAATATGATGCAATAATGAACCTAAATATGAATCTAAATGCTCTAAAATGCAACCTAAATGCTCCTTAAAACTATATATAAATATGACTTATCCAAAATTTGATAGGTTGTCGTACACCTGTCAAAAATAATTCCTGCCAACCTTCTAACAATGTAGTAGGGTAAGTAGGGTCGAATCCACAGAGAGATGGTCGTTTTAATCTAGCTTCTAAGGTATAGAGAAACTAAACAAAATCAGGAATATTGAATTAAAGTTCTAAACTAATCAAACTACGAAAATCAAACTAAAAAGGATCTAGGGCAATGGTTTACCATTTTTATAACTATAATCTATCAAAATGTCATCAATGGTTCAATGAATCAGATATCTAGAGCACGTGTTAATCCTACGGTCGGGCCTTAACGCTCTCAAATCAACATATGCTAGTACGGTCGCTCAACATAATCAGATTTGCTAATTGTAGGCAAGCCTCTAAAGAGTACTATCTCTCGATCTATGACTCGATATTAGCAATATTTAATCAGACAATTGATCAGATTGCAAGATTAATAATATAAACACTAATCAATTAGAAATAACAATGACTAATGAAACCATCAATAAACATCCATCAAGAATTATAGCATATAAACATGGATTCCCAAACCCTAGAAATAAAATTACTCAATCATGAAATAAAGAATAAAAACTACATCTAGAAAGAGAAAGGAAAACATAATTAAAAGAAATCAATGAAAGAGAGAGAATGAAATAATAAAACTAATGAATTAAAGAACATGAAAAACTAGGGTTTAAACTAAAGAGAGAGAAAAGAAGAAAACTAAACTAAAAACGCAGAAAAATAATAATCCCTAATCGAAAATACTAAAAGCCTATTTATACCTTTTACAAAACCGGCTAAAAAAAACAAATAAACCCGTCTCGAGAAACCGCCCGGTCGGGCGACGGTGATTGAGGAACTACGACAACAAAGAAATCCGCCCTGGTCAACCGGGCGAGCCCGCCTCGGTCGGGCGCGTAGCGATTTTGGCTCCTTTCTCGCCCGGTTGACCGGGCTAACATGCCTTGCATCCTGTGAAAATTTCATTTCGCCCGGTCGGGCGAAACCGCCCGGTCGACCGGGCGGGAAAACAGCGATTTTGCGTCAACTTGCGAAGGATGTATCTCTCGAACCAGAAGTCCATTTGGGGCGTGTGACCTATCGTTGGAAAGCCCTTCAAGTTTAGTTTCCAACCCAACTGGAATTTCTTGATTCTAAGAATCACATCAAAAGTTATGATCAGAAGAGTATACATGACTCCTTTTTCACATTTCTTCTAATGATTTTCCGCTTCGTTTTCGCTCAAACTCGTACTAAGACGTATCCATACTATCCTTATGCATCGTAGCTTATTTCCAAGTGCTCCTAATCCTCAAGCTCAGCTAAATATACTCCAAATACGTTCTCATTACCTGAAATTCATCAAAAACAAGAAAACATACCGAATAGGAGTAGAATAACATAACTTAAGAATATGATGCAATAATGAACCTAAATATGAATCTAAATGCTCTAAAATGCAACCTAAATGCTCCTTAAAACTATATATAAATATGACTTATCAAACTCCCCCAAGCTAAACCATTGCTTGTCCCCAAGCAATAAGACATAAACATTGGAAAAGAAAGACGACCTACAATATAGGACAACAACATGGCTAAACACTCAACTGAAAACACAAGAGATATAATCACTACACAAACCAAGCATCGAAACAATCTCGAACAAAGCCGCAGAGCATGTCATGTATCACAATCGACTCTCCAATCATACCGCATACCATCTCTCCCAAGCTGGATTTAAGCAAACCTGACAGACCTCACTATAGTCATGTGCGCTCAAATTTCTCATGTGTTTAAAGGATAAATGATGACACTCAACCTAAAACAAGTCGACTCAGATGAAACATATACTCTTTAACTTTGACTTTTTGACTCACTTAATACTCAACAATATAATGCACAATGATCAAGAGGACTTTTAAGGGTTGTAATGGGGCTGAGGTTAAAGGTATGTAATAATTTGGGAATTGTGGTGGAAAAACCAAGAAGGGGGAGCATCATATAACTGAAAACATGACCAAGAAAGGTCACAACAACTCTGTGCAACAACCAACAATCTCCAAATATAATCAACAACACTTTTCATTCAAGAAATTCAATCATAACCCTTTTTACTTCACTTTATTCACAACTCTCTTTTTTTCACTTCTTTTTCATTTCATTTTTCACTTTTTTTTTTCTTTTTTTTTCGAACTTTCAATTCAATTTCAAAGCTCACTAAACATACTTTTCCATCCTTCTAAACCACAAATAGAGCACTTCAATTCAATACAAACCAAACCAAAACTAATACTCGCTCCCCCAAGCTAGGCTTAGGACAAATATCAAATGAGGCCAATGGCTTGTAATGTAGGTAGCAATCAAACATAGTCAGAAAGGCTCAGCGGGGCTAGATGAAGGATAATATGAAAACAAGAATAACTCTGGAGCTAAGATCATTAAATAGAATGTCTCAATCATATCAAAATGTATGCACTATCAAATATCAAAGAGTACCAAGTCAAAATCAAGATCAATGCGACAACTAAGGAACTAATCACACATGAAAGAACATAACTAACACAGATACGTCAGTTTATAGGCACAGAAGCTCACTTAGTTTAAGGTGTCTGCACAATAAAGTTAAATCGAGCCAGAGAGAGATCAATCAATCTTACCACAAACAATCAATTGCGAAACAATCGTGCTATGAAGAATCATGAACAAGATGAATTATGCTTAGGAATTGTAGTAAAATATCAGCAAGGTTCTCAATAAGTGCTAGCAATAGTCCCATAGATGCAACTAAAATGACATGAAATCTAATATGAGATGAAATATGCCAATGCAACTACGAAAGCAATACAATGTTTTTGGTTACACGTAAACTCCCACTCCTAGTGAGCGGTACAAACCGTGCAACATCCTACGAAAGCAATAAAAAAAACTACTCTAAATGCAACTAACATGCGCTAAGTAATGATGACAAACATCCTCCCCCAAGCTTAATGACACATTGTCCTCAATGTGAACAAAGAGGAATTAAATGAGGGAGAGGTACAACTTACAAAAGGGGTGGGTAATCAAAGTCAAAAAGCGTCGACACCTCCACCACAATCGATAGCTGTAATAAGGCAGTGAACTTAGCCAAAAAAATTGGCTATGTTTGTACCTACCAAAAGACTTCATCACACATTAGCAAAGTTAGTCAAACAAAAAAAAAATGAACAAAGTCGGGTTGCCTCTCGATAAGCGCAAATTTAAGGTCTTGCATGACCGTTTAACATTAGTAGACCACTCATAATAGTTCAATGCTCTAAGAAGCTTATCATATGTTCCTGCAAACATCTCAGAACATATTATATAAGAATGGAAAGGAAAAATGAAAAAAATTAGTTCTAAAAATCTATGAAAACTACAAAAAGAAAAATCAAAGGAAAAATTATATTTACAAGAAGAAGAAAAAGAAAAATCGTTAGTCTTTTTACATGACTCAAAAGAAGGAAAAGAAACTAACTTTACATTATTTACATTATCATAAGAGTCATTCAAGAAGGGAGGGAGAAGGAACGATGGAGGATATAATATAGGGGAAGAAGGAATAAGATCAAGTTTTTTAGAGAAGGGAACATGAGACTCAAAAACACTATCAGATGGAACCGACAAAGACTCATGTATTATCTCACTCTCAACTTTAGACTCATATGCAGATGAAAAGTTTATAGAAGAAGTGGGAGACACTTCACTCTCAACTAAGGATTCGTCGACATAGAGACACTCACTACCAACTTCACCAATTACACCCTTACCTTCTACCAAACTATCATGAGTCATATCAACGCCTTTCTCCTCCGGAGTATAATTCTCAACACCAAAATCATCATCATCAAGTATAACCTGTTGATTAGAAGATTGTTGCACAGCAAGTAATTCAATAGATTTCGCTATGTTTTGATAATCATGAGCTAATTCATTTAAATCTTCATGCTGTTTAACCATATACTCTTTCATCATGTTAAATAGTTCCTGACGCTCTGATGTTTCGGGTTGAAAATAATTATTCACTTCAGGTTGATAACATTGAGTAAAATCAGGCACATAAGACTCATTAGGGTAATGGGAATATTCATAGGCATTCATGCACAGATTTAGGATATTTTGACAATCACATGATGCATCATAAACATAATCATTCGCATTATTATACCCAAAATAATCATATTGCCCTTGATAATTCGAAAAAACATCCCCCTCTGAACTAAAATTATTCCACTCCATGACAACACACTAAAAGCATAAGGAGAACAACAAAATAAATATATTCACAAAAAGAAAGAAAAAAGAAAACTATATAAATATATATATATATATATATATATACAGTTTAATTTCACCAACAATAAAAACTAAATAAAACTATACCGTCTCCCCGGCAACGGCGCCAAAATTTGATAGGTTGTCGCACACCTGTCAAAAATAATTCCTGCAAAACCTTCTAACAATGTAGTAGGGTAAGTAGGGTCGAATCCACAGAGAGATGGTTGTTTTAATCTAGCTTCTAATGCATGGAGAAACTAAATAAGATCAGGAATAATGAATTAAAGTTCTTAACTAATCAAACTACGAAAATCAAGCTAAAAAGGATCTAGGGCAATGGTTCACCATGTTCATAACTATAATCTATCAAAATATCATCAATGGTTCAATTAATCAGATATCTAGAGTACATGTTAATCCTACGGTCGGGCCTTAACGTTCTCAAATCAACATATGCTAGTACGGTCACTCAACATAATCAGATTTGCTAATTGTAGGTAAGCCTCTAAAGAGTACTATCTCTCGATCTATGACTCGATATTAGCAATATTTAATCAGACAATTGATCAGATTGCAAGATTAATAATAAAAACACTAATCAATTAGAGATATCAATAACTAAACAAACCATTAATAAATATCAATCAAGAATCATAGCATATAAACATGGATTCCCAAACCCTAGAATATAAACTACTCAATCATGAAATAAATAAAGAAATTTAAAATCTACAAAGGAAAGCATAATCAAAGAAATCAATGAAAGAAAAGAGATGAAAATTATAAACTCATGAATTAATGAAGAAAAGAGAAACTAGGGTTTGCCATGAAAAACTAGAGAGAAAAGGAAGAAGGAAACCAAAACTAAACCTAAGAATACAAAATATAACGTGAGAAGGGGTAGAGAGAGAGGAGAGAAGTGAAACCTATTTATAGTTTTTACAAAACCGGCTAAAAAAGGCAAATAAACCCGTCTCGAGAAACCGCCCGGTCGGGCGACGGTGATTGAGGAACTACGACAGAACAGCTAATCCGCCCGGTCAACCGGGCGAGCCCGCCCGGTCGGGCGCGCAAGCGATTTTGGCTCCTTTCTCGCCCGGTTGACCGGGCTAACATGCCTTGCATCCTGTGAAAATTTCATTTCGCCCGGTCGGGCGAAACCGCCCGGTCGACCGGGCGGGAAAACAGCGATTTTCGTCAACTTGCGAACGCTGTATCTCTCGAACCAGAAGTCCATTTGGGGCGTGTGACCTATCGTTGGAAAGAGCTTCAAGTTCAGTTTCCAACCCAACTGGAATTTCTTGATTCTAAGAAGCACATCAAAAGTTATGATCATAAGAGTATACATGACTCCTTTTTCACATTTCTTCTAATGATTTTCCGCTTCGTTTTCGCTCAAACTCGTACTAAGACGTATCCATACTATCCTTATGCATCGTAGCTTATTTATAAGTGCTCCTAATCCTCAAGCTCAGCTAAATATACTCCAAATACGTTCTCATTACCTGAAATTCATCAAAAACAAGAAAACATACCGAATAGGAGTAGAATAACATAACTTAAGAATATGATGCAATAATGAACCTAAATATGAATCTAAATGCTCTAAAATGCAACCTAAATGCTCCTTAAAACTATATATAAATATGACTTATCAAATTCTTACCTTGAGATTTCTCAGCCGCCTTCGTTGCCATGGCAACGGTGCACGTTTAAGCTAACGTTCACCGAGAGAAACTTGGAGAGAAAGTTTCAGGGTACTCTATGTGATATTCTAGTAAGGCTACTGTAACAGCCTGTACTTCCGAGCTGTTAGCTAATCACACTTAAGATTCACTAATCACAATCAACACTTAATAAACCTCGAATTATATTTACTCGCAGCGGAATCATGACCTTTTACATGATGTTGGACCTGTGGGTTAGGGCCCATAACACAATAGCTTCAAAACCAAATATCATACTATAACATACTTTACTCGCTTCCCATACAAATAATATTTTTTTCTCAAATAAATACTTGAATACTTCTAGATACAACCTCTTAACCATTAATCTAATTACAATTTCTTAACCAAACTCTCTCTTTTGATCCACTCCGAGCCTCTGGCATACACCTGCAAATTACAGAAGAAAAATACAAAATAAATAAAAACTAAAATGAGCGGAAAGTTCAGTAACTTTACTTTAGCCCGTCAAAACGGTTTTAGTTCGGAAACATTTTTCATATAATAAACAAACTTGGTAATTGTTCGGAAAAGAACTCATCCTTTAAAATATATCGCTGACATAGCTTAATCACTTAACACAAGTCGCTGGCAAGTACATGTTTTGACAGAAACTTAACGTAACTTAACATAACACAATATCCGACCTTATCTGGTCTTAAATTATCTGAATAATTTCCTCCACCTGTACCTTGCCCACTTTTCATCTCAGTTCATAAGCTAAGCCAGCTAAAACAAATACGAAATCCTTTTTACATTATCATACTCAAATCATATCTCAAGAAACATAAATATTTCCGAACAATTCCAATAACTGAACAGAATCATTCTTTTATAATCATTTAATAACAATTCACAACTCAACATATACTAAATGCATCTATAACCATGACCATGACTATAAACGATATACGATATTAAAAATAGAATACGCACGGGCATGTAAATACATTTTACTGAACATAAAGGTTACCTCGACTCAAGAACAATTAATCTCCATAAAATTACTCAACCCAATTAGTGGGAGATTTTGGGACAGCTTAAGTTTGCAATCTATTGTGGCTCATTCAAGAGGAGACACGAAGAAGAGAGAGTGATGCTCCGGCGTTCCTAGTAGATGACACGAGTGAGGAGAGATAAATGTGAAAAATGGGTTTCTTTATTTCAAAGCTTAACATACTTAACTCAATATCTCAATTATATAAAATCCACAATAATTTATTTGTGCTCGGAACTTACTTTAGACTATAAATAATGATTCTCAAAGTAATTTCTTTACTTATATGAACAGAACTAACTTTGACCAAAACGTGTCTAAAAATATGAGCTATTATACTTATCAAATACTACCTCCGTTTCAAATTAATCTACACACTTTCCTTTTTGGTATGTTTTTTTAATCTACACACTGTTGCTTTTTCTATTTTTGGTAACAAGTCACATCTACTTTCTCCTCTTTTTCCACCCATGTCATCCACTTTTTAATATTTTAACCCACTTTTTAGTTTCTCTATTTCACTTTTCAGTTTATCTCTCCACTTTTTTAGTTTATCTCTCATACTTTTGCACTTTTTCCTTGGTTCTCCCCAAAGTGAAGTGTGTAAATTAATTTGAAACAGAGGTAGTACCATTTATAAAGTCGTTAATTAAATCTGCTTAAAATATGGGCTATTACAGCTACCACTTGAAGAACTCATCCGTTGCAAGTGCGTTTGTAAGCATTGGTGTATACCCAAAAATTTCATGAATTCTCACTTTCACTATACAATCAATAATAAGGATAATAGCTTCCCCGTTCTTTTTTCTCCCAAGCAGCATACTTTGACATCCATTCACTTTCACTCTCTAGAGAAAAAAAAGATCAAGCGAAGTCGTTATTATTCCGATCTACATTCTAAGTATTGACCGGTATTCGTTGGTTCGTACAATGGCTTACTTTGCTACATACGTAGATGTCATCACTACTTTTTTTAGGGGAACATGTCATCAATACTTATAAAAAGGAATAATATCACAATCTCACAATAATAATTAAAAAAAAACACCTTGTAAAAATTATCTTACATTATTTATGGCATATTACATCTAGAAGAAAGTAACAAATAACAAATCAACAAACTCTTAGGAATAGCAAGGGCCTATATTAAATTTAGAAGAAAAAGTAACAAAAAACAATTCAACTAACTTTGATATAGAGTATAACAGTAGAAATCTTTGTTAGAAAATTCAACATTGGATAATAAGTAATTTGACAACCATTTGAATTCTGGTGAATCAATTGTCCAATGTTTCTGATGGTAGCAAAGCAGTCGATTAGAAACTGAACGCACCAAAAACTCCACAACTTGAACCTGAAATGACATTGACGTACTCAAAAGATTTAAAAATCATGCCAAATGTATGTAGGACTGAACGCACCAAAAAGTCCGACTAGTGACATATTTTTTAGTGTTTAGAAAGCTACAAGGACAAGAATGAGAATTGTTCCCAGGATTAGTGACATATAATCATCACTTCATCATCATTACTGCAATACCTAAAATACCTTAAAAGACTTTAACAGAGGGTCGGAAGTGGAATATTAGTTTTTTTTTTTTTTACAACGAGAAATCATACATTAATTAAAAGAGGAAGTACAACCCACTACAAGAAAACGCTAAAACAACGACTGCATACCAGCGACGGTTTAAAAAACGGTCGGTAATTGTAAAATAGCTACGGCTCCAAGCCGTCGGTGAATACCGACTGTTTTTTAAGAAATTAACGACGGTTTAGCAGTCGTTGATATACTACGACGGTTTAAAGCCGTCGTTGATTTCTTTAAAAGCAGACTATTATTTTTTTAAGTTTAGCGACGGTCTTTAGCTGTCGGTTATTTTTTTAAGTAAAGCCCCTTTCACTCCTCTTTTTCCAATTTCCCGTCGCTCCTCTTCCACTTTCTCTCTCCTCACTCCCACCAAAACCCCGCCTTAATTTCTCTCTCCTCCGTGTTGCAGTCGTGTTTCACCCCAATCTCCGTTCATCGGCGACTTTCTCTCTCCTCCGTGTGTCAATCGTGTTTCATCGGCGCATTAGAGTCTTTGCCGCCGGTTATTCGCCGACCTCCAACCAACGAACGGCGATACCCTCATTTTCTCTCCACCTGCCGGACCGTGTCTTTGCCGCCGGTTAGCACTGCGTCATTTTTTTTTTTTGTTAATGAAACCAAACCCTTAACGTCATTCGGCTTTGTCAATGTAGGTGGCTAAACCCTAAACACCCGACTGTCGTCCTCCTGTGCCGGAGCCCTGCCGACGGTACATTCCTTACTTTTCTCTCTCTTCATATATGTTTTTGGATCTGCCTTTTATTCATTTCTTGATTTGAGTTTCATTTCTCCAACTAATTTTGTGCTAAATGGGTAATTACTTGTTATTCTATTGTGTTAATTTTCTGATGATTGATGATTTCTAAGATGATGGTGAATTTAATGGTTTTTGATTGCGAGTGATGCTTACTTGTTGCTATATCTAGCTAATGATGTGCTTAGCTTTGCTTTCGAAAGTCACCGCTTTCGGTCTTTTCACTTGCTACATTTCGTTTACGCACAAAATTTTAGTAGATTCATGTGAGGGGTGTTTGGGTGAGTATTTAGTGAAGGTGTTCTTCTTGTTGGTGCTATTTGTTTTGTACCGTCTATGAGTGAGAAGGCGAATACGGTTTGTTTGAATGTTGTTTGTAGAATGTTAGAGGAACAATATAAGTTGATTGGTTCCGTTGGTGAATTCGTTCCTGATGTACTTGCAGGAATTGGGTATGCTTTATGTTCTTAAGGAGAGTTTCATTTTGTTATGTTGTTAGAGTTTTTACTAGGAAATTGGGTTAATATAGAGGTTGGTTATGATGTTTCTCATGGACTGATGATTCCGCATCTGGTAGAATGGGTATTTTATATGGTTAATTGCTTAATTTTAGTATAAATTTTGCTAAATGCTTAAAGGTGCCGTTTAATAATTGATTTTCTACATGATGTAGGATTACGTAGCACTTTGGTGTTTCTCTTTGGCTTAATTGTAAGGTTAGTAGCAATTGTTTACCATATTTTGTCTTCAATTTATATTGTTTTTGTTCATGTAAATTCTATATTTTAATTTTTGTGTAAGTTTTTCATCATGAAATATAATGTATTAAAAAAACTTTTGTTTAGAGAATGTTAAAAACTATATAATTTTTTAGTTTATATTACTTTGAAGATTAAGTTACTTTAATTGTATAAGTTTAAGTTACTATATAATTATCACAATAGTTTTTATAGTGGTTCGTTTATTAAAGGTTATAAAAGTTATAAACTATATAATTATCACAATAATTTATTTATTGCACATTCCTTTATTTAGTTTACACTATTTAAATTGTTTATATTGTTTTTGACATATTTGTTTTCGTGGAAATAGTTTGGATGATGTTATAAATTTAATTTAAGTGTTTAAATAAATATGTTTGCATCGTCATGTGCCTAGATACCCGTTCAAGGTATACTCATTAGGAGTATATCTTGAATAGTCCCCTATTGGGAGCTTGTTCTTCGACGTTTGACCCCACTTAGGTGGTGAATGTATGCCTTTTGTTCTATTCTATGTAATTTCCGGTCATGTTGTTTCTCTATCTTTTTCTCTGGGTACATATGTAAGCTTTTACGAAGCTCACATTGTGTACTTGGAGAACTCATGGGAAATCTTTGCCGGAATTTACGTAGAAGCGAATAGTTGGCATACATTCACTAGTGGGGTTAGACGTCGAAGAATGGGTTAGGTTGGAGTGATAAGGACCTTTGGACATCATTTTAGGCCCTATATGTATTTCACACAAATGTTTTAATTGTACGTATGATGGTTGTTAATGAGTAGTGTGGTTGAAATGCTTTAGAATTGTAGAATTGGTCACCATGAAACGGAAGGAGCGTTGGTGGATGTATGATAGATATGACAATGTGCGTAACTTGAGGCCCGAGTTCTTGAGGGGGGTTGATGAATTCATTGACTTTTGCAAAGTAAATCCCGAAAGCCCAGGTAAGGATGAAGTTAGATGTCCGTGTCCGAAATGCAAGGACAGACGTATGCATGCCGCAGACACGGTTAAAGTGCATTTGTATAGCAAGGGCTTTATACCTGATTACTACGGTTGGTATTCTCATGGTGAAGAGTTACCTCAACCCGCAGAAGAGCTATCTAATCCATACCGTGAAATGGTTTTCGATGCTCTTGGGAATAATCCGGAACCGTCCACTGTTGAAGAGCCTAGTGGAATGAAGGAGGAGCCTAATCCTCAAGCAAAGGTGTTTCTTGACCTATTAAAGGCTTCTGAGGAACCGTTGTACGACGGGAGCTCCATGTCTGTGTTGGAAATGGCATCTAGAATAGTATCTTTGAAGTGTGAGTACAATTTAGGCTATTTCACTTGAAATTGAATGAATACGAGTAGTTTGATGCTAGTTTAAGTTATAAACACCTCAAACATCATATATATAGTTAGTTTAATGTGATTCTAAGTTGTTTTGATTGAAAATACACAAAATAGGAAAGTTAGAACCAAATATAGGCCATTTTGGCCAATTTAGGCTATTTCACTTGAAATTGAATGAATACGAGTAGTTTGATGCTAGTTTAAGTTATAAACACCTCAAACATCATATATATAGTTAGTTTAATGTGATTGTAAGTTGTTTTGATTGAAAATACACAAAATAGGAAAGTTAGAACCAAATATAGGCCATTTTGGCCAATTTAGGCTATTTCACTTGAAATTGAATGAATACGAGTAGTTTGATGCTAGTTTAAGTTATAAACACCTCAAACATCATATATATAGTTAGTTTAATGTGATTCTAAGTTGTTTTGATTGAAAATACACAAAATAGGAAAGTTAGAACCAAATATAGGCCATTTTGGCCAATTTAGGCCATTTCACTTGAAATTGAATGAATACGAGTAGTTTGATGCTAGTTTAAGTTATAAACACCTCAAACATCATATATATAGTTAGTTTAATGTGATTGTAAGCTGTTTTGATTGAAAATACACAAAATAGGAAAGTTAGAACCAAATATAGGCTAATATAGGCCATTTTAGGCTATTTCACTTGAAATTGAATGAATACGAGTAGTTTGATGCTAGTTTAAGTTATAAACACCTCAAACATCATATATATAGTTAGTTTAATGTGATTCTAAGTTGTTTTGATTGAAAATACACAAAATAGGAAAGTTAGAACCAAATATAGGCCATTTTGGCCAATTTAGGCCATTTCACTTGAAATTGAATGAATACGAGTAGTTTGATGCTAGTTTAAGTTATAAACACCTCAAACATCATATATATAGTTAGTTTAATGTGATTGTAAGTTGTTTTGATTGAAAATACACAAAATAGGAAAGTTAGAACCAAATATAGGCTAATATAGGCCATTTTAGGCTATTTCACTTGAAATTGAATGAATACGAGTAGTTTGATGCTAGTTTAAGTTATAAACACCTCAAACATCATATATATAGTTAGTTTAATGTGATTGTAAGTTGTTTTGATTGAAAATACACAAAATAGGAAAGTTAGAACCAAATATAGGCTAATATAGGCCATTTTAGGCTATTTCACTTGAAATTGAATGAATACGAGTAGTTTGATGCTAGTTTAAGTTATAAACACCTCAAACATCATATATATAGTTAGTTTAATGTGATTGTAAGTTGTTTTGATTGAAAATACACAAAATAGGAAAGTTAGAACCAAATATAGGCCATTTTGGCCAATTTAGGCCATTTCACTTGAAATTGAATGAATACGAGTAGTTTGATGCTAGTTTAAGTTATAAACACCTCAAACATCATATATATAGTTAGTTTAATGTGATTCTAAGTTGTTTTGATTGAAAATACACAAAATAGGAAAGTTAGAACCAAATATAGGCCATTTTGGCACTTTATATTATTTGAATATGAGTATATTTAACCAAATGCAGGAGACATACAATAAGAAGCTGGATCATTGTACCACTCAGGGGTCACAGCCGAACCCCGATCCGTTGTATTGGGAGACAGGTTGGGGGGAGGAACAGAGGAAAAGTTCGGGGTTGGGTCGGGGGAGATCATTTGTACTACAACTCTGCATCAGGGCGAGGAGATGGTGGCTCTTCACAACCATATGAGCCGTCCATTTTTTCTCAGATTGAGGCGCAAGTGGAGGCAAAGGTCGCTGCACGGATGGGAGAGGTGGAGGCAATGGTCGCAGCACGGGTGGAAGAGTCACGTCGGGCCCTCATCGAGGAAATGATGAGGAACATGTCTAGTTTCGGCCACATGTTCTCAGGTTGCAACCCAGGCCCCACTCCACAACGCAGACCAGAAGATGACCCAGGGTTTGGTGGTGGCGGTAGTGCTACAGAGCCACCCTTGACAGTGTAGTTTTTTTTGGTTTTGGCAACTAGGTAACTAACTTATAGTTGGATATAGTTAGTCTAACTATTTTCTTGTAGTGTAAATACTTATCGGCATCTCGCTTCGTTTCTTGATGTGTCGGGTTATTTTTTTTTCAACCCGACTTCTACTTTATTTCCCGACACCGGGATCTATTTTGCGTACATATATTTAATCTAGGTAGTTTGTCTAACTATAGACATTTAGTGTCTATATTTATCGGCATCTAGCTTATTATTTTCTAGCTTTGTCGATATATATTTTTTGTAAACACCGACATCTACTTTATTTCCCGACATCGGGATCTATTTTGTGTACATAAATGTAATCTATTTCATGTAATTATACAAGTATCTATGTAAATTTTAATATATATCAAAATTGCATAATTTTGTAATTGAAAAAATTTAATGCGATGGAGAAACAGCTTTAGCGTGGTATATTTAGGTGCAGCTGTGCAGGTACAGGTTTAATTATTATTAAGAACAATAGAATTTTAAATAATATTATTTTGTAAGAACAGCGACGGTTAAACAATAAATCAACGACGGCTAGGCAGTCGCTGTAAGGTTCTCTATGCACCCATTGAAATGAAATCAACGACTGCTTTAACATCTTAGCGACCGTTATAAACAGACGTTGATTATTCGAAATCAACGACGGTTTATAACAGTCGCTGGAACAACGACGGTGTAGAACAGTCGCTGGAACAACGACGGTTTAAAACGGTCGGTGATCCAGCGACTGTTATAAACCGTCGCTGACCTGCCGTCTTTAAACGATCGTTGACCGGGTATCAACGTCGGCTTTTATAAACCGTCGCTGATTGTCCTTAAACCGTCGTTGAATATATCACCGACGGCTTGACGGTCGTTGATTCTTGTATCACCGACCATCTTTTTACCGACGGCCATTTAATGACGGTTAGCCGTCGTTGATTATTCAGCGACGGCTTTTTAGGCTACCAACGACGGCTAAAAGCCGTCGTTAATTGGCACTTTTCTTATAGTGACCTAATGCTAATACAATCCAAACTAATACAACCAAACAAACCTAAAGGAGCTTTAGAAGCTCGTACATACCACCTAGAACAAAAGTAAATAAAAGCGATACAAAGGCGCTTAGGAAGGGGGGCGTCGTGGGTCAGAACCTGTTATGGATGCAAACCTCGGATGGCTGATGAAAATGATAGAAGAAGTGGATGACGATCACGATCCGGACAACGAACAACCATCGGCGAGCGTCGTGTCTCACCGTATGAGCAATCCTAACGATCTGCTATCGCTTGGGATTATGAGCTCATGATCCTATGAGTCACATTCCATTGTGACTCATTACTCTCGATCAAGAGTATCTCAGGTTTCTCCATGAAGTAAGAGAAATGCCGATGAGTGAGCGTGCTGAAAACCCCCAGTTGCAACTGGGGCGCCGCCTGCAGATTTGAAGTTTTCAAGGCAAAGACAATTGATATCAATGCCAAGCTAAAAAGAGAGCCGGACAAGTCAAACTCTCGTACACACCTCCGATTTGCGAAATCGGAAAACAAACGTCCCAACCATGAAAATTCATCATCGCCTCGTCCATGCTTATGCACCTTGTCCCTCAGCACATAGTCCCAAAAACCAACAAATACTACTGTGATAACATTGAACCACCATTCCTGACCCAACTGGTAACTACTTGTCGATGGCCATAACCAACCACTGACAACATCTTTAGCAATTCGATAAAACCAACGGACTCCTATTATTCGGAGATTAAACACACCTTTTAAGAAAGGCCGGACTTACCGACAACAACCATAACAGGGGGAGGGGAGGGGAAGCCCGACACTAACAGGGGTAGGGGAAAGGGAAGCCCGATACTAACAAGGGGACGGGAAAGGGAGGACCGAAACTAAAATAGGGGAGGGGGAGCCCATAATAGCTATAACACTACACAGGGACACTAAGACGGGGACGGGAACCATGGACAGTGACGGAGAGGTGGATGACCAACGCGGAGAACCAAAGAATCTCAACATAACCAGACAGCGACGGGGAGGCCTGACCAAAACGCACCACCAAAAACCAACACTAAAACATGGGAAGGGGGTGGTCGAAACCACTTGACCAACACCGGAAATTAAAACCGACACTAAACCGACACTAGACAGGGGGGGTAGTATAAACTAAAACAGGGAAATGGATGGAAATGATGGAAACGATGGAAGGGAGGGAGACAACCTAACCTACAGCGGGGGTTAAAGTGACGCGGAAACCATCGGCGGTGAGTTCACAGCCACCAGCGACAACCTGGAAGAGGGGAATGGGAATTTGGGGTGGGGGAAACCAGTAAACGACGCAGGGTAGGGGGTTGGACTCGACGCAAATAAACGGGGAGGGGGAAGACTAGCCTACACGAGCGCGACGGAGGAGGCTGTTGCAGGCTCGCCCGCGACTTGCGGCCACCAGCGAGCCAGTTGGGAGGCGGGCCTGTTTAGGGTTTCTGGGTTTCTAGAGAGAGAGAGTCGTAAGAAACAACTTTTTATTTCGGAATATTAGTATATTAAGGACAGCTAGTTTATGGATATTTGATTTAGTGCTTTTTCTAATATTGACATAGTATGATTGTTCAATCAAACCAAAAGAATTACTTCTAATAGAAGTATATCAAACAAGAAAGTTGGACAATACATACTACAAAAGAATGCTTATGATTTATTCCATCATGATCCAAAATTCAACGAGCCATTTATATTCTTGTTCAATATTACACGGCATTTCCCATTTATATAGAACTTGTTGTACCAGTCCTTGTGTTGTTTCTCCAAGTATTACCGTTACAAACTCTAAGAAAGATTATTGATGCTCCGACTTTTACATTATTTGTCAACTCACAACTTAAACACTCGATATCTTTTATTATTTGTTAGTAAAAATTGTAAAAAAAATTGATATTATATACATTGAGATAAATCGAACAATACGTTATCAATTGTTTTATAAATAAGTCAAGAAAATTGATCAAGACTAATAATATATAATTAGCGCAAAGTCAAAGCATTGCAACTAATAATATATATTATATTAAGCACACAAGAACTCAATAAAAAAATAAAATTCTGAAGAAAACAAAATAAAAATATAACAAGTCACACTTCATAATAAACATACATAGCTTTTGGTTGTTTATGAATAGAGATGATCACCGAATCCTCCCAAGTCCACCATGTCCATGTTCATCAACCCACTCAATACGAGTGTTAGTCCCAATTGTACCCATCATCATGATGCTCTCTTCCGATCGTCGAATTTGATCGTGAGCTAGCTGAACACGAAGGTTGCTCAAATGTTGTTCCTTGGAAACACCTCTAGGAGGAGTAGTACTATAATTAGTATAACTAGGCCTTGGCCTTTCCACCTTAAGAACATGATTATGGTTGGTGCCTATTGTACCCATCATATCAATGCTCTCTTGGACTCGTCGAACTTGATTATGAGCTAGTTGAGCTCGAAGGTTGTTAAGATAATATTTAGGAATATTGTATCATATCTTTAGATTTCCTAAATATGTTAATATTCTATCTTATTCCGTAAGGGTTTTGGAATATCTTGTACTATATATATACTGTGATGAGGTGAATGAAAAGAGTGAGCAGTTCAAATTAATTTGACATGGTATCAGAGCCTAGGTTAAGAAAAAAAAAATTACACACAAATTTTTTGAGCGGCATACACAGAGGACGTGAGATGGCGAAGGACAATAAACAATCTCCGCCTCCACCACCGGTAGACCTAGAGTATTATCTAGGGTCGAATGATAATCCGGGTGTGGTTATTACTCCTGTGAAGTTGAAAGGACCAAACTATGATGAGTGGGCGAAAGCGATCCGCCGTTCGATGATCGCGAAGTTCAAGTTTGGTTTCGTTGATGGCTCAATCTCAGAGCCGAGTGATGCAGTGAAGAAGAAGCATTGGGTTGCGGTCAACTCTATGCTTGTATCATGGATTACAAATACTCTTGATGATGGCTTGCGTTCTCAAATTGAAGATTTTGATATTGCGAGTGCCTTGTGGATACACCTTAAACAACGATATTTGTCAACTTAAACAATCTTTAGGAGATTGTAAACAGGCTTCCTCCGAGACTGTGACAGAGTATTTTGGAAGATTGTCCAAAATTTGGAAGGAATTGGTGCAATATTGTCGTGTCCCAAAATGTCCTTGTGGTGGTTGCAAGTGTAATATTGCGAGGCAAGTTGTCGAGATTCGAGAGGAGGATTATCTCCACTATTTCTTAATGGGTCTTGATGATCCTTATGAAGCCATCAGCGCCCAATTATTAGCTTATCAAACGGTGATTAATACTGAGAGATTACGAGTTCGGGATGGAAAGCCAAAGGAGAATGTTATGACATTCAAAGTGGATTCTCGTGCTAGGGAAGATTTTGGTGATGGAGAACGACCATTTTGTACTCATTGTAATCGTATGGGGCATGTCAAGAAGGGTTATTTCAAATTATTGGCTTTCCGGAAGGTTGGGACGAAAATCGAAAAGGAGGAAGAGGTCGTGGTAGAGGCGGCTCTAGCACTCGTGGAGGTAGAGGAAGCTATGGTCGTGGTATTGGTGGTGTTCCTATTGCTGCTCGTGCTAATGCAGTACAAGGTGGGGGCATTAACCATGCTTCATCTTCACAAACAAGCACCATTCAAGGTCTTGCGGGAGTGTCTTCGGATCAAGCACAACAAATAATTGATCTTCTTACAAAACACACCCCGCGGTTGGAAGGTAATGCAAGCGAATTGTGGATTGTGGATACAGGAGCATCTAATCATGTTACTAATGACATATCAACTATGAAAAATGTCAAGACAATACAGAATTGTCCGGTTGGTTTACCGGATGGTAACACGGTGAATGTGAATCAATTGGGTTCGGTCACCATAGATGGTGGTTTGGTGCTCGATAATGTTTTATTTGTACCTCATTTGCATTGTAATCTAATTTCTGTTACTCAACTTAGTGATGAGTTGCAATGTAATATTCAATTCACTAACAATATTTGTGTTATTCAGGACCAGTCGACGAGGACGGTGATTGGCGTGGGTGAACGACGAGATGGACTTTATTTTTTCCGAGGTGTGCTGCAAGTGAAGGTGCTAGTTGTGGATTGTGTGGTGGATCTTTGGCATCAACGCATGGGTCATCCGTCGGAGAAGATTCTAAAGTTACTTCCCCCTGTGAGTAACTTAGTTAGGAAGAATAAAAGTGTTTGTGATGTATGCCCACGTGCAAAACAAACTAGAGAGAGTTTTCCTGTTAGTGAGAATAATACTAGTAGGTTGTTTGAGTTGGTTCATATTGACTTATGGGGTCCCTATAAGGTGCCTTCATCTTGTGGAGCAAAATATTTTTTAACTATTGTCGATGATTACTCTAGAGGTGTTTGGATTTATTTAATTCGAAATAAAACAGAGGTTGAATCTAATTTTCTTAATTTTGTTGCTTTAATTCAACGCCAATTTGATAGTCTTATCAAAGTTGTAAGAACGGATAATGGAACTGAGTTTAATCATCTTCAAGATTATTTTGTTCGAAATGGGATTATATTTGAATCTTCTTGTGTTGGCACTCCTCAACAAAATGGGAGAGTAGAGCGGAAACATGGACATATTCTCAATGTAGCTCGGGCCTTGATGTTTCAAGGGAGATTACCTATAAAATTTTGGGGAGAATGTGCTTTGACAGCATGTTATTTGATCAATCGAACTCCGAGTCCTGTTATTAATAATAAAACTCCTTATGAGATGTTGTTTGGGAAAAATTTCGTCTTATGTGTCTATTAAAGTGTTTGGTTGTCTGTGTTATGCGCATAATCAACGGAGTAAGGGAGATAAATTTGCGTCTCGGAGTCGGAAATGTGTTTTTCTTGGCTATCCGTTCGGGAAGAAGGGGTGGCAGCTTTTTGACTTAGAAACCAGTGAGTATTTTGTGTCACGGGATGTCAAATTTCATGAGCGTGTATATCCATTTACGGAATCTTTGGATGTGCGGTGTGAGTCTTCAGAGGATATGGACATGCTTGATGTTGGCGAGGGAGTCTATGAGTTGGCTCGAGAGGAGTTTGAAGTGGGGGCGGAGTTGGGTGTCGAGGAGGAGCAAGTTGGAGTGCGGGATTTCGCTGACCAACATGCTGGAGACCCAGCTACACTGGGCAAGATCGCCAAAGAAGATGGCAGGCTGCCCGGCAAAGACCCGGAGACCCGGTTCTGGGCGGGAAGATCGCCTTCAAAAGCATGAGCAGTGCGCCAACCGCCGGCAACCAGTACTGGCGCCGGCAAGAGTGCCGAGCATGCTGGAGACCCAGCACAAGCTGCTGGAGGGAAGCAGCACCTAAGGGCGGACGAGGAGGATGCGCGGGATGTGCCGCGTGCAGAGGAGTTGGGTCGTGGGAAAAGAATAAAGTTTCCTTCGACGAAGTTACGTGATTGTGTTACTCACACTATTCGGAAAAATAAAGTCTCATCTCCGTCTTCATCCGCGGCTTCATCTTTCTCATGTACTCCCTATCCTATAACATATTTTGTGAATTATGATCGTTTTTCCGAAAACCACAGAAATTATATTGTTGCAGTAACATAGGCTCGAATTCCGAGATCTTTCAAGGAAGCAATGCAACATGAAGGGTGGAGAGATACTATGGCATCTGAAATAAAAGCTCTTGAAGATCAAGGAACATGGAGTTTGGAGACACTACCGACAGGAAAGAAAGCACTTGGTAGCAAGTGGGTGTTCACCGAGAAGAGAGATGAGGCAGGAAAGTTGCTCAGATTGAAGGCACGACTTGTGTGTCTTGGTAATCATCAGGAGGAAGGAATTGATTACAATGAAACGTTTGCTTTGGTGGCAAAGATGTCTACGGTACGTACCTTCTTAGCAGTTGCTGCAATTAAAAACTAGGATGTGCATCAAATGGATGTACACAATGCCTTTTTACATGGTGATTTGGAGGAGGAGATTTACATGAAAGTTCCCCGGGATTCCGAAAAAATAATTCGACAAGGTTTGCAGGATGAAAAAGTCCTTGTACGGATTGAAGCAAGCTCCTAGATGTTGGTTTGAGAAACTGTCCACAGCTTTGAAGAAATATGGTTTTAAACAATCATATTCTGATTATTCTTTATTCACTCTGTCAAAAGATGGATTGCAGTTGAGTGTCTTGATTTATGTGGATGATATGATAATTGCCGGAAACAATATGTTTGCATTGGAAAGTTTCAAAGCATACTTGAGCGAATGCTTTAAAATGAAAGATTTAGGAGCATTGAAATATTTCTTGGGGCTAGAAGTGGCACGTAGCAAACATGGCTTTTATGTTTGCCAACGTAAGTATGCTTTGGATATTATCTCTGAGACAGGGTTATTAGGAGCAAAGCCTGCTGACTTTCCGATGGAGCAAAATCATAAGTTAGCTTTGGCAGGGGGGAAGGAATTTTCGGATGGTGAAAAATATCGACGTTTGATTGGCCGTTTGATATATTTGGCGATCCTAAGACCGATTTGGCTTATTCAGTGCATATTTTGTCACAATTTATGCATTCTCCGCGAGAAGAACATTGGGAGGCAGCATTGCGGGTAGTAAGATATTTGAAGAAGTGTCCGGGTCAAGGCATTCTCTTGGGAACAAATAGTAGTTTGCAGTTAGAAGGATGGTGTGATTCTCTTGGGCGAGTTGTCCTTTGACTCGTAGATCGTTGACCGGATGGTTTGTGTTACTCGGGTTGTCTCCTATGTCTTGGAAAACTAAAAAGCAACATACAGTATCTCGAAGTTCGGCCGAAGCAGAATATAGATCAATGACAGCTTTGACATGTGAGTTGAAATGGTTGAAACAACTTCTTCAGGATTTGGGGGTTGAACATAAGCAAGGTATGAATATGTTTTGTGATAGTTAATCAGCTCTTCATATTGCTAACAATCCAGTTTTTCATGAGAGGACAAAACATATTGAAGCAGATTGTCATTTTATTCGTGATGCGATTAAAGCAGGAGTAATTCGATCATCTTATGTCTCCACGAAAATCCAATTGGCGGATATTTTTACAAACGCCTTAGGAAAGGCGCAATTTGAATTTTTTCTGGACAAGATGGGCATTCGGGATCTTCATGCTCCATCTTGAGGGGGGTGTTAAGATAATATTTAGGAATATTGTATCATATCTTTAGATTTCCTAAATATGTTAATATTCTATCTTATTCCTTTAGGGTTTAGAATATCTTGTACTATATATATACTGTGATGAGGTGAATGAAAAGAGTGAGTAGTTCAAATTAATTTGACAAAGGTTACTCAAATGTTGTTCTTGCGAAATTCGATCTATATCGTAATTTTAGTTTTCATAGTTGTTATTGTTTGGTAAACTATGATTTTGAGGAGGGGAGGAGGAAGTAGTATTACTGGTAATTGGTATATGTATGACTACTACTTGATCCTTGATGAAAACCTTCATTTTGTTTTGCCTGTTTCTCTAGCTTTTCTATTGCTTCTTGAAGTTTTTTGTTCACTGTTTCATTGATTTGTTTAGTGCCTTCTTCAACAAGACGACGAAGAAAGCCCATTGATTATGGATCAAGAAAATGTAGTTTTTGGTGATTTGGGAAAAAAGTTGAAAAGGGTTGTGGCAATCCCCAATCTCAAATGGCTGAAAAAAGTCTAGGGATTTCTTGCAGGAGAGTAAAGACAGGCGACATTGATAAAACAAACAATCAATTTTATAAGATTAAAAGAAAAGGAAAGAGTACTATATATATTACCCTTGCTATGACGAAAAGCCAATAACCCATTCTCTTAGCTAAACAAATGACTTTTGTATACTCCCTTCGGTCTTTATTAGTTTACCCCTTTCTATGGGGCACATTTGCCGATACACTAATTTGAACCTTAATATCTCTAATTATCAATAAGCAAAAATTACAAAAAGTTGATATTTGGATACTACACATTGAGATGAATCTAACAAGATCTCATATGACTATATTTTTCCTTAAGTACAAATCACATGAGATAGTCAAAGTCATGTATGTGAATAGTGTCAAAAGTCAAAAGGGATAAACTAATAAAGACCAGAGGGAGTATTTTATAATACATTAGTAAACCTTTTGATAATTAAAGACATGTACTTCTTTCATTTTTTTAGTTGATCGGTTTCTTTTTTACAAAAAACTGAAAGGAGATAAGACAGAAATAAAAATAATAAAATATTAATTATATAAATATATAGAAAAAGTCATATAATTAAGAAAACTTATCCGTATCAAAATAAGAAGTTATCAAATACTAAAAAAACAAGTTAATTAAGATGAAAACATACAAAAAAATACATGAGAAAAAAAATGGAGGAAGTAATTAAAAGCATACTGAATCAGTAGAGAAGGTGAGCAACAAATCGACAAGTAGGGGATTTATCAATGTCCTCGGAACATCCAAATTATAATCGATGATATTTGCGAGTCTCATGCTCTCCTTCACTCACGTCTATCGAGAGGCTAATTAAGTAAACTAAAAACTTTCTAACCTTGGTCATAATGTTGCAAGCATGATTTACACAACATATTGATGTTCATTATGACAGTGAGTTATTTTTTAATTACTTTAAATTAGATAAATTAGAATTCTCCTCATAAAAGGGTTTCCTAATCTTTTCTTTTTAAAATTTTTTAGAAAAATTGAAGATGCACGCATTATCCATATTGTGCATGCATGATGCAACTGGCCAACTACTCAAGTTGGAGTTTTTTATACTTGTCATTTCCGGGAAGACTTGCCTTGGTCAAGTCCACTGAACACAAGCAACTAATGGCACTAATGGTTAGTTGGTTACCATTAGCCGAGTCATTACACACAGTTCACGACATATGAAGTAGCTTTTTAAAATCTGTATATTATTTTATGTTTGGAAAGGAAATGGTCTTGGCTGGCCTGACCTTTTCTTTTTTATAAGTCAAATTTATAAGTTTAGTAACAATGAGCATAACATGAAGGTCACATATGTGAAATATATATTATATTAAGAACTAATATTACGAAATTTGTGAGAAAATACTTCGTCTTTTGAAAGGTAGAAAAACAAAAGGTTATTTCTGAAATCATGGCCTCTCAATCTATATAAAATGTTATAACTGCTATATCGATCTCCTTAAAAATAAACGGAGAAACACTACGTCAATTCCTTTAAATGCAACAAGTGATTTAATTATTTCCTAACATGAAAATGGACAAGTGTTTCTTAGATTTACTTTCTCCGTCCCTAAATTTTTCTCCAATGTATGTTTGGCAATGTACGTTTTATTAATATCTTTAGTTACATTTTAGTAAAAATTATAAAAGCTTGATTTTCCTAATGTACACAATGAGACAAATCAAATAAGGCCCCTACATGACTATATATATATGTTTTTTCTTATATACTAGAAATTTTTTTTGAAGATTTTTTTACCTAAGAATAGTGCCCAAATTAGAAATGATAAATCTATTAAGGGTATAGATTACCTTAATCAATTTATAGACCACTAATAGATTGATGAACTACTATATTGTATGCAATATTATATATATCTTTTAATTGGTTGTTATTGAAATCTATCTATATTACATAAATTTTAGTCTGTTCTTAATTTTCTAATTCAATTTCATACTGCAATCTTTCTCATTTACATGATTTTTATCTCATTGATTCTTGTCGTATATATTTTTGATCAAGTCTAAATACATGGAACGTCACTAATTGATGGATCATGAATGATAAGTGTAATATTATAGTTCTTCCGTTCTGAAATAAGTGAAACACTTCCCTTAAAAATCTCTCACATAAAAGAGATGTGTTTCACTTATCTCAGTACGGAGGAAGTACAAAAATAAATATACATAAGTTAAATTAATATTCGCTCTTAAGTAGGTCACAATATCTTTAATAAGGGTTAGTAATATTAATAAGCTTTAAAATACACATACATTAAGAAAGGTTTTTTTTGGTAAGTACAAAAAGTTAAGTTTATCTCCGTATTATTAATAAACTTTAAATGCGTGAGAGACCTCTAAATCCCCATTCTTCACCTCTCAACATTAGATAGAAAGGAAATCTTATCAAATTCTACAAAATTAAGAAAAATAAAAAAAATCAACTTATATCTCTAGACAAGCAACTTGAATACAAAAAAAAAAAGATTATAACTATATCTCTACATAGGAAACTTGAATAAAAATTGATAATAATAATTGACCATTTGCTAATATAATTAAGTATATGTCCACTAATGTTTGAATTAGATTTTGAATTTTAAGTTTTGGAAATGAACATTTTAAAACAGACAAATGTTCATTTATAACTCGCAAATGTTTAATTACCAACACCGTATGTTCATTATACTACCATGTTCATTTGAATGAAATCGAATTTTTTTGTTCTGGCTCTCTTTATTGACGCAAACGTTTAATTATATTTTTTCCGTGTTCTAGTTTGTGCACATGATATTCATCATACAACCGTGTCTTACGATCTAATTTGCACTCTTTTTTTTTTTTGCTAATTAAGAAAGAAATATATTGCTCACCAAACCCAATTACAACCAACTTACCAAGGAAGAGGCAAACCAACTAGGTTGGACTCCCTCAAAACCAAGGCAAGAAAACAAAAACCAAGCTAATTACAAATTGGCATATTACAAGTAAGCTCTCTTAGCCAATCTCTCTCTCTTCTAGTAACTTTTTGAGGAATAATACTATAAACTCTATCTATACAAACTTTTTGTATTCTATTTACATGGGCAGTGATTCTATCTACTTTGCCATTCCACAAAGCATCATTTCTTACAATCCATATCTGGTAAACAGTAGCACTCAGAACAGTAAGCTGAACATTCTTTTGGAATCTCGATCCTCTCCCTCTGTTAATCTTCCCTATGCTGTTATTTGTGTCAACTCCAAAAACATCCATTTCCATCCAACTTGAAATTTTTAGAGCAACAACACTACTGAACTCACATGAGAAAAATAAATGAAGATGTGTTTCCTCCCTGAGACCACATAGCTTACATAGTGGATCAGTAGCTGTACCAATTTTAAACATCCTCTCGCTTGTGTGCAATCTTTCATTCATAACAAGCCGCGAGATGAATCTCGTGTTTTGAGACCGATAATCTATTCCAAACAAAACACCTCCAGTTCACCCCGGGATAATCTCCCACCGCATTTTTATAACAGCATTGAATTGAGTAGTTTTGCAAAGATCTCATTTGCTGCTTCTGAGAAGACAGATTTCAAAGTTTCCTTTACTTCACAAATTTTGCGCCAGTACCAGCTAATATCTTGTGGTGGGACATATGTCCACCAAGTAGCATCTTGAATATAAACAAAGATTGATCCATCGGAGCCACAAACTATCTTTTTTGGTAGAAACAAACCCAAACATATCTTCCTAGTGCAAAGAATATTCCATTGGATGATCCTTCTCACCCCTAAACCACCAAATTTTCCTTAGAAGTGTAAACTCGATCCCACCGAATATTGCCGGGTCTTTGATTGAAATATTCCCCACTCCACAAATAAGCCCTACGGATTTTGTTTATATCATGCATAACTCTTTTTGGAATCACCATCAGCTGAGACCAATAAACATGAAGACTCATTAATACAGAGTTGATTAGAACTAATCTACCCTGATATGAGAGGTGTCTACTGCTCCAACTTCTGATTCTAGCAATAATTTTTTCAGTCAAATTATCACATTCCTTTGCAGATATCCTCTTGAAGCATATGGGCACACCTAGGTACTTAAAGGTAAGAGTACCAAGGTTAAAACCAGATATGTCTAAAATTCTTCTGATCTCTTGTTGCTTCATGCCAAAGGTATATATCTCAGACTTTTGTTTATTGGCTTCTAAGCCAGAAACCTCTGAAAAATGCTTAAAGCCTTGCAATAAGCTCAAAACTGAGCCATAATCACCCTTGTTGCACATGATTATATCATCCGCAAAACACAAATGATTCAACTTCACACCATAACATCTTGGATGGTACTGAAAAGTGCTTCTCTCAGCCACTTGCTTCATTGTTCTAGAAAAATAGTCTATACAAATGACAAACAACAGAGGGGAGAGAGGGTCCCCCTGTCTAAGCCCTTTCTTCCCTTTGAAAAAACCCACCAAGGATCCATTAATCATCAAGGAGTAACTAGGAGAAGTTACACACTCCATAATCATTTGTATAAATGCATCCGGGAAGTTTAAGGCTCTTAACAAATCTTCCAAAAAGATCCAGTCTATTGAATCATAAGCCTTTTTCAAATCCTTTTTTATAATGCAGCTTGGCTTAACATGTTTTCTACCATAATGCCTAACTATATCCTGACAGATTAGGATATTATGAGCAATGAACCTTCCTTGAATAAAAGCACCCTGGTTAGGAGCAATAATTTCAGGAAGTATCATTTTCAATCTAGAACACAAGCAATTTAGTAATGCATTTGTAAATTACATTACAACATGCTATAGGTCTAAATTCAAGAACATTGCTAGGGCATTTAACTTTGGGAATCAAAGTTAGAAAGGTATGATTAATCTGTTTAGTAATTTTTTTGAATTAAAAAAATCCAAAACAATTGTAATACAATCATTACCAATGATTTCCCATGCATCTTTGAAAAAGTGAGAGTCATACCCATCAGGCCCTGGTGATTTATCACCAGGAATGGAGAAGATAGCTTCTTTGATTTCAGCATGAGTAAAACCTTGCATTAGAGACCTGCCCTGATCTTCAGTCAAAACAGGACCTGCTGCCACAACAACATTCTGAATTCTACTTCCAGTAGTCCTTGTTGTGCCTAGTAACTGAATGTAGTATTGCAAAAAAGCTTCATTCACCTGAACAGGATTGTCAACCCATCTTCCATTTATGTCAGCAATACCATACACAGTATTCTGAAGTCATCTAGACTTTATGGCTTGATGAAAAAATCTTGTGTTATTATCACCACCCTGAATCCAAGCCACTCTAGCTTTCTGTCTCAGGTAGGAGTTATATTGCTCATTCACCAGATTATATTCTTTAGCTGCCCTCGGCCATCTCGCTTTAGATTCTCATCATTAGGCTCTTGATGCATCTTCTCCTGAACCTTTTTCAGAACTTGCAAAGCCTTAGTTTCATTAGCTTGAATCTGGTTAAAACCCTCCTTATTCAATTGTTTCAAGCTTTGCTTAACAATTTTAAGCTTACTAACAAACTTGAACATCTCACAGCCATAAAAATGAGTGTTCCAAGCATTTCTAACTCTCATTTTAAAATCAGTTGTCATGCTCCACATATGAAAGTATTTAAAAGGTCTCAAGCCATTAGCAACCTCATTATGAACTTTGATCAAAATAGGAGAATGATGAAAACTTCCTTCTGTCATAAACTGGGCTTCAGAAGTTGGATATGTGTCATTCCAAGCATCATTTCCTAAAACACGATCCAGCTTGGAGAACACTCTATCAGAACCCTGCTGCTTGTTATTCCAAGTGAAGAAGCACCCTGAAAATTTGATATCTTCAATCTTACATTGCAGAATACAATTCCTGAAAGGATACAACTCATTATCCCTAATAGGATTGCCAATTCTTTCATCCCTACTCAGTACACAGTTGAAATCACATGTCACAATCCAAGGACTATCCAACACAGATAGCATCCTTAGATCCTCCCAAAGGCTCTCCCTCTCCCTTGCACTATTGAAAGCATACACAATAGTACAGAAGAATCCAGCAGAACTATTCTGAGGTTTCACATAACAGTGAATTAGTTGTGCACTAATCCACTTAATATCCACCTGGAAACTAAGAGGATTCCAAGCAATAGTAATCCTTCCACCAGGATGGTAGGAGGAATTTGAGCTAAAACACCACCCTGAGAAGAGCTTCAAATATAACTTTCCCATATTCTTTGCTTTAACTTTAGTCTCAATGAGACTAATCAATCCAAGGGATCTATTATTTATTATCTTTTTAACTTCTAACTACTTTGATAAGAAATTGATCCCTAGGACATTCCACACAAAAAATATTATCCATTCTTGTCAGGAGAGTCCCCCCTCCTGTCATCAACATCAACCCCCTGAACACATGGAACCGTGCCCACCATGACTTGATCTTCCATCATTTCCAAAGCAGTAAATGAGTTTGTTACTGAGATAGGATTAACAGGTTGTTCAATTCTTCTAACTCGCTGTGTTACTAGCTGGAATTCCTGATTCTGAGCTTGCACTACATTCTTCTCAACATTTGGTTGAACAACTGGTTGAACAACAGGATGTTGAACAACTGGTTGAACATTCTGTTTTGCTCGCCATTCCTTTTTCTATGCAAGTTTTTTACAGTCATCTGAAGTATGCCCCAATTTCTTGCAACAGCACAAGTCACTGGTTTCCATTCATAGGAAACATCAATCACCATTTCAATACTCTTCTCATTAAGGAAACTGATCTGTTCTGGAAAATCCTGCCCCACTTTAACCTCAATTAAGACTCTAGCATATTGGAGCTTCTCTCTTTTGGCAGTAACACCATCTACCTTCAAAAATCTACCAATAGGTGCAACCAATTTTGCTAGACATCTATCACTCCAGTACTTAAAATCAAGCCAAAGTTGAATCCATGTAGGTATCACATCAAATTGATCCTTACTAATGTCCATGTCCTGCTCCCAAGCCCTTACAATTATCGGTTTATTGTCAAAAAAATGGGTTCGATTCAGAAAACACCAAATCCTTCCTCTCCATGGACGTAAATCTGACAATATAAACTCCACTCTTCAACATAGCAACCTTATGAACACCATAATTCCTCCATATTCGCCTAATGAATCCTTCCATAACATGAGATGGAGGATTAGCTCCAACCACATAGCATATTATAGAGGAATTCCAGAAATCAACCTCCGATTGAACATCTTCCATATCAATTTTCACTTTAGCAATCATTCTATCATTATCAAAATTGGAATCGGCTCAATTACACGAACCGTTCTCTCCGCCATCCCACTATTCCTTCCTTGTTGCATTTTCTCAGCAGTCGAGTGAATTGAAGAGAGCCACTCAGAGAAGAAACGATGCGTATTCAAGCTGTGCTGAACTGCTCTCACATCCTCCTCCTCCGATGCTTGTTCCGATTGAAAATCCATGGCTGTAACACCAAGTAATTCATCCATTGTTTTTGTTTTCTTCGCATTTGAATCAGAACTCGGACCAGTTGGTTTTCGATTGCTAGCATTTGATGTCTTCTGCACTTTTGAATTTCTCGCCATTGCAGAGAGAATTCTAGAGTGAGAAACTCTCTAGCTATTACTTACATTAATTTGCACTCTTGAACACCCTTAAAAGTAAATAGTTAAAGTGTGTTCTCTTTATCTTAAATTTTTCTTAAGAAGTTCAAATAAGTTAGGCTAAAATAAATTTAAAAGAATTCAGATGAGGAGAACGCACCCTTGTTAGTTTTATGAAAAATGGACGAAAATGATTAGGGAATAGTATAATCCCAGAATGGTGAGAGTAGGGGTGCTTATCGCACGAGCCAAGCCCGAACTCTACTGGGCTCGGCTCGTGAGCTCAACGAGCTCGATAAGTGAAGCTCGGCTCGAGCTCGGCTCGGCTCGAGTTCGAGCTCGATTTGAGACAAATTAAGAATAAAGCAAACAACATTAAAGCAAACAGAAAATTCATATTCAACATTCAAAAAAGTTGTTGACAGATCTAGTAGAATTATAGACTAAATTCAAAAAGTACCACGAAAAAACATATTTTATTTCATTTTTACATGCTAACAAATGAATTACTTACAAATATACATAAAAAATCGATAAACTAGATCTAAAAATATACAAAAAGAAAAAAAAACATGAATTGTTCAATGTAATAAAAAATTGTATAAAAGGATACGTATAATAACTTATTAAAGTGTTTCAGCATATAATAACTTTTTAAAGACTTTAATTTATATTAAATTTTTTATATAAAATAATAATCGAGCCTGTTCACGAGTTTTCCGAACCGAGTTTGGCCTAGTTCGGCTTGGCTCGTTAAGGTCTCGAGCCGAGCCCGAACCCAAGTCGAGGTTTGATCGAGTTTTGACCGAGTCGAGCCCAAACTGTTCACGAACAGGCCGAGCTCATCGTCACCCCTAGGTGAGAGTATGTATTACTTCCTCTGTTTTTTTAAATAATTGCTACATTTTCCTTGAATAGTTGTATCTTTTTAATTGCTACCTTGTTTAAATTTTCCTTATTTGGGGTATTTGGCTCACTAAAAAATAATACTATTATATTTGTTTTTCTCTTTTGCCATCAAAAAGTATTATATTTTTTCACTTTCCCCCTTTATTTTACATTAATTGGGTCAAAAAGTACCTTTCGAAAAGGTTAAAAGTGACATTGCTTAAACTCTTATGCATAACACAATGTAGCAATTAAGGGGGTGTAGACACATAATCGTGTCTCCCCATTTAGTACCCTATGATGACTAATACCCTGCTTCAATTGGTCCGGATCGAGGAAAGAATAAAGAACGAGTCTAAAATAAAATATTTTAAGCTCAAATCCATTTTCTAACTCTTTTTATTAACTCATTTTCGAAAACCTTTTTTATAACTAGTTTTACTAAGCCCACTTCCTAAAACGTTTTAAAATAACTTTTTAAAAGCCCATCTTTGAAAACCTTTTAAAAATAGTTTTATGAAAGCCCATTTTTTAAAACACCTTTTTTAGCCAATTTAATTGATAGAATTAATTAATTTAATTGATTAGTTTTATTAATAAAAATATCTTTTATAAAAATAATCTTTTTTCCAAATTTTTAAATATATGTTACTAACTATTTTTTAAAATCTTTTATAATAAAAAATCTTGTAGAGACCTACTAACTTTCGGAAACCTATTACAATACAACTACCTACCTACACTATATAAGTCATCTCCCTCACTAACACTCGGAGACTCGGCACCTTCACAAAATCATCGCTGCCCTCCTCGCACAGCACTACGGGCTTGTTCGGCAACAGTAGCTGTTGTAGTAGAGTTTAGTTGTTGAAGTAGTTGTTGGCTGTTGGAGTAGTGTTAGCTGTCTGATAGTAGCTGTTAAAGGTTAGCTGTGACAGTTGCTGTTTAAAATATAGGTGTTTGGTAAAAGTAGCTGTTCACATTATAAAAAACCAAAGTAACATTTTAGTTATGATATTAATTTCAATACAATGATTAATATATTACTCCATATGTTTTAATTCGATGTATATATTATAATGCATTTTTTTTTCTCAAAAATAATTGATTAGTAGGAGTACGAGACTATATATATATATATATATATATATATATATATATATATATATATATATATATATATATATATATATATATATATATATATATATATATATATATATATATATATATATATATATATATATATATATATATATATCATGTTAATATGTACTCCCTCCTTCTCATAATATAGTGCTTGTTTTATTTTAGGTGAGTCAAATTTTAAAAATTTTGACCAAATATTTTCATTAATATAGTACAATAAAACATTTTCACGTGGGATCTTGTCATATTCACCTCAATATGTAGTTTCATATGGGTGGCTTGGGAGTTGGTAACATCTTTCATCGAAATCTTGCTCTTTTGTTCAAGTGGGTGTGGAAACTTTTCAATGATTCTAAACCCCTATGGAAGCAAATTGTACAAGAAAAGTATAATTACCCTCCCTCTCTCACCATGACTGACTTATCACCTCCTTCTAATGGGGGTCCCTGGAAGAATTTAATTGCAGCAATTTTTCGTCATCCTCCTGCTTTGGCTATTGCCAGACAAGGGATTCGGAAATCGGTTGGGAATGGGATTTCATTCCTTTTTTGGTATGATTCATGGCTGGGCCAAGCCCCTCTTAAGAACCAATTTCCTCGCCTTTTTCTTCTTGCATCTGATAAACTAGCCCGCATCTCATCAATGACTTTTTGGGATGGGCTTAGTTTGAATTGGACCTTTTCCTGGGTCAGGCCGTTGAGGACGCGAGATGAACATGAAAAAAATTCGCTCCTTGCTTTGCTAAGCCCAGTGTGCTTGGACCCCGCGTGTGCAGATTCATTGATCTGGTCCTTTCATAATTCAGGGACCTTCACAACCAAGTCATTTTCAGCTGAGCTTTCTAAAGCCTCCCTCCCAGTTCACCATGACGCAATTAAAGGCCTTTGGAATGGCCTTGTCCCTCATAGAATTGAGATATTTGCGTGGACTGCTCTCCTTGGCCGTATCAATACTAAAGGTAAGCTTGCAAACATTGGTCTTATCCCGAAATCTGATGCTTCTTGCGTGCTCTGCAACAATTGCCTGGAAGATCATAATCACCTTTTGCTCCATTGTCCTTTCTCTCATCAAATATGGGCTGGATGGCTTGATCTTTGGAATATAAAATGGGTTCATCCTTTGAGCCTGCGTGACGCCTTTGAGCAGTGGATTTCTCCCATCAAAAATCCTTTTTTTAAAAAGGTATGGCTTGCAATGTTTTTCATTATCATTTGGTCCATATGGAAGGAGAGGAATTCTAGGATTTTCAGCAATGTTTCCGCATCTCCTGCCGAAATTCATGATCTTCTACTTCTTCGACTTGGTTGGTGGATAAGTGGTTGGAATCTTCCTTTCCAATATTCTTCGTCTGATATCCAACGCAACCCTTGCTGCTTGCTATAGGGTGGTATTTCTTCTCCTTCTCCGAAGCCTCATGCGTCCCTATCATCTATTTGGGCTGCTCCAAATCCGAACATCCTCAAATGGAATGTTGATGCGTCGTATAGTATCTCATTAGCAAGATCCGCCATTGGAGGGGTCCTCAGAAATCATTTGGGTCAATTTATATGCCTCTTCTCTGCTCCTATTCCTCCTATGGAAATTAATAGTGCTGAGGTCTTGGCCATTCACAGGGCTATTTCCATCACTCTAGCTAATGAGTCCATTCAAAATTCCTCTTTTATCTTGGAATCAGATTCAGCCAATGCTGTGACTTGGTGCAATAGTGGCATTGGTGGACCTTGGAACTTAAATTTTCACCTGAACTTCATCAGGAGCTCGTGTTTGTCAAGATTGGATCTTAAAATTTCACATAAAGGGCGCTCCTCCAATGCCGTTGCAGATGCTCTTGCCAAGCAGGGTCTCCTAAGACTTGATAACTTCGTTGCCTGGCTGTAGATCCTTCCATCTGTCATCATGTTTCTTTGATTTTCTTGCGGAATCTTTTGGCTTGTAATTGGACTTGAACAATTGCCTTAAATGTTCTTTTGGGCCTGCTGACCTCCCTTTAGGTTATGCAGTTTGATGAAATAAAATAACCAAACTTATCAAAAAAAAAAAATGTAGTTTCATAATATCAACCTTTTATATTTTTTATTAATAAGGAATTGAAGATATCATAGGTTAAATGTCCGCCTTGGAGACCGTGTAAAAAATAAATAAGCACTATATTATGGGACGGATGTAGTACAATTTATTGAAGTTAAAACACTCCTCATGATTATTTATCCAAATGATGTGTATTATTATTTGTCACATATAAACATAAATATAAAGTATGTGGTATAAAATAATTAATTTTGAGATACATTCAATTGTCTTTTGACATGTATCAGGGCAAAACAAAATTTCTTATTTCATGGCTTATGTGTTGAATGTGTCTTTAATTCCTTCCTTCCTATTTGCTATGAAAGTGCCCAACATTTAAATGAGAATAATACTTTCCCACTATGGTGTTTCACAAAAATTGTTGCTGAATTGTTCCAACGCTAGTGTTGGATCTTCAAACGTTAATTTTTCTAACGTTTGGCAAAAACTTGTCAAAAGCTAGTCTAACCACTAACCACTACAACAAAAACCATTTTACCGAACACTAATACTTTTTATAATTAGTGTTTTGACTAAGTCAAAACACTAAAAGCTACCTCAAAAGCTTACGCCGAACACGCCCTACACCGACTCCCCTCCTAACAATTAATTCCATCACCTGCGCATCTTACCTCCCTGCTACCTAATACTAATCACCCTTCATCATCTTGCGACACATCATCACACACCAAGATCACCATCACCAAACGCCATCTCATCAAATCCTCATACTGCCTATATTTTCCCACACCCCCCTGATGCTCCACGCATCATCATCATCCGACACTCACCACAGCACCACTAGATCATCATCATCACCAAATTCATCAACATCCCCTACTTCACGCACGCAACATATAACACAAAATAATTTATTTTGTTCGACCTTACACATAAACATGACGCCAGACACACTATTTTTTTAAGACTCGTACAATTCAATTTTTCAAGATCCGTATAAATCAACGACGCCGGACGGTGGTATAATTTATGAGGGCCAACTAAATTAACTAACTTTATTTTATTTATTTATTTTATTTTTATTATTTTATGGAAGTTACTAACATTCTATTCATGAGGTAGGTTATTAATATATTCCTGCGACTGTAAGTTTCGTACATATTATACTTAGGGCATGTTCTCTTCGGTATAAAACAACTAAACTGAACTGAATTAAATTATAACTAATTAATAGTAATGATAATAATTTAGGAACTGAATTGAACTGAATTGAACTGAACTGAACTGAAAATAAGCTGGGGAGAACAGGCCCTAACTCCCTGCGATCTTTTCTTATTTTTATTTCTTTCAATGAACATATTATTTTTTTATGTGCCTGATTGCAATATTTATCACTTTGTATTTATTGTTAATCAAGACCTAAAAAACTGTTCTAATTTATTCAGATAATTTGGAGAACCTGCTAGAAACCTTGTGATATGATTGCATAATAACTTATCACTAAATAATTAGTCTTTTATGTGTTTCCTGAACCAACCTAGATTAATTATTTTTAGGGTGTATTAAAACATTATATGATTATTCTTTTGCATAAAATCTGTTATGAATCGATATTTAGTAGAGGCCAGCAATGGGCAACATAGTTCCAGACTGTGTTGTACCCCTACCCCCGAACTCATTTTTTGGTTCCTGACCACCTATGGAGTCATGATGGGGAAATCTACATTGGATAAGTCCCTAAGTTATCCCTTCAGTTTCAATATCCAATTAGGTTTATGATTCTTTCTTTAAAGAATTGTTGGCGACTTCAAAACGAATTTCAAATAAAAACTTAACAATGAGGTAGTCAAATAAACGCGCTCACACCGCGTGTAGGCATTAAAGGGATTCAAAAACCATGCTTACAATTTGGCGACTCCACTAGGGAGGATCTTTAAAAAAATAATTTTTTTAAATGAGTGAGTGAAACTTGAAAAATACGATTCATTCTCTTTTTATGCATTTGAATAATATATTCTTTTGCATATGCATGACTATTGTTCAGCCACCATAAGGACAATCTACCTTATTGCCTCATTAGCACATGTTCTATGTGTGAGGTCACCCCCGGGGGGTTTGGGCTTTGTCCTTCCTAAAAGCTTCCTGAGCGATAGTGTTGGATCTTAGTCATAAGCAAACCTACCCAACTATGGCATTGTTCTCTTGTTCCTGACTTGAGAACTGGAGTGTGTCTTACCCGTGGCCACCTCTTTAAGCAGGGGTACGAAGCGTGGGATCAATCTCTTAGTCATGGACCTTTCTTCAGCCTTAACCTAAACCTGACCATAGTTGAACGTAGAACTTGACTTTTAGGTTGGAACTTTGCATATTATTATCTTAATTGTGCATCTTTGTGTTTGCGTGCTTTTAGTGCTTAGTATTACGCGATGTTTCGAGTTCAAAACTATCGAACGAATTTTACGCGATCAAAAAACAAAAAAGTGAGGTGTTCCGCATCTGCGCGCCGCGCATCGGAAACGTGTTCCGCGCAACGCCTTGCGTTCCTCGCATATTCTCTACCGCACCGTGCGATTGCTATGCGTTCCGCGCACCCCAGTATATGTCTGCTGCGCTTCTTCCTTGCGTTCCACACTACAGTCTGCGCCCAACGCACTTTTTGTTCTTCGTTCACCGAACGTTTCCGCGTCACACGCAGTGCTCATGCTCGTGCTTTTCTTGTCTTAAATTTTATCCCTTTGTGTTGTATTGTGCACGAAAAAAAAATTCTCCTATCTTTTTTTTTTACGATTTCATCCCACCTTTAATCTCCTATCTACTTCCAAAAATTCTATCTCCACCTTTTCTAAAAAAAAAAAAATATACTCCCTCCGTCCCAGAATAGTCTGAACACTTTCCTTTTATGTTTGTCCCAAATTAGTTTGAACACTTCCATTTTTGGCATGGTCCCACTATTAATATATTATCTCTTTTACATATCTTTGGCCCACACTATACCTTTTATCAATTAAAAGTTACCCAACTTTCTCTCTCCTCTAATAAAAAATACCCCACCAACTCCTATCACATCTACTTTTTAAATAAAATAACATTTGATAACCACAATACAACTTATCACTTTAAACTACGTGTCCCATCAAGTGTTCAGATCTTTCTGGGACGAAGGGAGTATATCCATCTTTTTTCCTATTACATATCTTTTTTCGAAAATTCATCCTTTTCTCTATCCTATCTTTCTATGTATATTATCCATCGTTTTTGTACATCGTCTAGGATTCCTTTTAGTGTTCATCTTGTTGTAAAAGTCTCATCCACCTAGGAATTCTAACTCCATTAGAAGTCCATTTAGCACATATGTCTAGGTTCATCCAGTTTCACTCCATTTAGAGTTATTGACCCCGTCTAACTCCATTCATGTTAGGACTCTTAATCCCGTCTAGGTTCACCCATCTAAGAAGTCTAGGGTCGTTAGAATTCTTGTCACCTCAAAAGTCTATATTCCATAAAAAGTCCATGCATAATAGGAGTCTAAAACCATTAGAATTCTCACAATCTTAAGAGTCTAAATCAATTATAATTCCATCCATTTTAGGAGTCTAGGTCCACTAGAGTTTCATTCACTTTAGGAGTCTAGGTCCACTAGAGTTTCATGCACATTAGGAGTCTAGCATCCTTGAAAGTCCGTCAAATCTAGAATTTTAACGTCATTAGAAGTCTATCAAGTCTAGGATTCTGAAGTCATTAGAGTTTCATGTCAATTAGGATTGCATTCATACAGGAGTCCCTCTGGATTGCATAGTCCATCGTCCATACACTTCATGCATAACTAGAGTTATTAAGCATTTAGGAGTCTCATTGCATCCATACTCTTCATTTCATGCATTCCGCATTTAGTAGTTTCGAACTACAAGCGATCTGATTCCCTCTTTTGGGATATGTAGGCAGCCTTTACAGGTTCGAACGCATAGATTGAGTCATTCATATATACATTAGGTCTAGGTGCATACAAAAGAGTCATAATACATGCATTAGGTCTAGGTGCATGCATCCAAAAAAAATCATAATGCATTTAGGATATTCAGATTCGTTCCTAGAAGCTCAACTTTTAAAACAAACATACATTCTTCGTTCCATTTGTTTCTCTCCATCATCATTCTATCTCTAAACCTCCTTTGATGATACATGTAGAAATCAAGCGACATTGAAATGGGACGTCCATCGAATAACGAGCAACAGTTCACTGAAACGGCTAGAGCTTTAGCCAAGATGTCTAGTATGATAGAAGAAATAGTTATAAAGCTTGAGAAGGTCGATTCTGGTGAATCACCTGGATTCAACAAGAAAATGGAGAGTGTTGTTCATAGGGTAACCAATGTAAATTCCTATTTTGAGCCCATTGATGACACTAAACTGAAAGGGAAACTTCCCTAAATTCAAACCAACTGAGAATCTAGAGTATCATTTATGGAACTTTCGTTCATCCATGATCATCAAATTGGTTGACCCTAACTCTACTCAATGGTATTCCCGAAATACATTTTTTTTCTCTTTTCATTTAGAAAGAGAACTCATGAAGATCGAAGCAACGAAGCTGTCTCGTCAAGTGACGTAGGAGTAGACTTATGATTTCATTTTTTGTTTCATCTCTCTCATTTTGCTCAGTCTAATATAGGATTTTCCCTCTTATTGCATGTACTCATAATTTTCAATTAATAAATGAGTTTTTTTTTTTCTCACCTTGCACTAATGAGCATCAATGTAAATCACAATTGTCGCCTTAAAAGAAATGAATTTCTAATTCTCATGACTATTCTAATAAAGGCAACGAACAACTGGCATATATAAAAGAGGCATTCCTCCCTTCACTACAACTATTCCTCCACTTCAACCTAAATACATAACATCCCTCCCCTTTAACCTACCTCATGGGAAGTACATTGACAACAATTCAATGTAAAGGGCAAGTAAAAAAAAGAGCACCCAAAAAAATACAAAAAAGAAGCAAAAGCAAAATATGACAAATAATTAAAAAAAAGAAGCGCAAAAATATCGAATAAAAAAAAAAGATAAGCCCGTCAATAGCTTTGTCAACCGTACTTTCTTTTACCTTCAACCTTCAATTATAAACCTCCAACTTCATTATCAAAGGCCTTGACCTCCATAACCAAAAATCTTTACAAGCCAAATCATACCTATGATAAACCTTCTCATAGCCATGCATATCGTATCCCAATAAGCCCTAAAAAGACAAACCCAAGCCCGCTAGGTCGAAAACCCATAAGGGCGACTTAGGCAAAATTCAGGGCATCTTCTTATTCACTAGCCTGAACTACGAATGGTTTGATTCTGCTAAAGATACGTAGGAAACCTCACCCTGAGGTCCGACCGCTTTAAACCAAGTCAAACCAACATCATTATCCACCCTTGCCAAAGACCTCTTCCAAATCAATGCCTAATTCATTGCAAATGGCTCCAAAGCAAAATGCTCGGCCACCAATTAAAATGTTAAGAGCTACGACTGGCCTGATTTCATCATGGATACATAGGCAACCTCTTTCGAGGCCCGACCATTTTAATTCAAAACGTATTTTTAAGGCTCGCCTAAGCCCATGAGAAAAGCGCGATCGCCAAAAAAAATTTATGAATTTTAAATGCTCATCCCTACCCTTAGAACTAGACTGGGATTTGAACCTATATCATTATCCTACCTCATTGTGTGAGTCGATTCATTATGACTCCGCCTTTTCTTATTCTAATCACCTCCTTTTTCTAAGCCACATTATCGCATCTAAGCCAACCTTAGCATAACCTTTCAACACTCAGCGCTATGACCGTGCCTCATCTTTTGAGTGTTCCTTTATCTTGGCCATATTCTCTTCTATTGTCACCTTAGGAACCCTATATGGAATCTTTGGTCGAAACTTCCGCTAAGCGTGACGAGATATCTTCAAAATCAAGCGATCAAGCTGAGTACTTCATAAACTCCATCTTGCTGGGGGCTTCATCACTGGTCCACACAGAAAGTCATAGGCTCCAAGTCTAGGCCTATCGTAATAAGGACTTCATTACGAGTCCATACATGAAATCTTGGGTTTTAAAACCCACACTAATACAAGATTGAACCTACTTTATGAGCTCACTTAGGCCCTTGACATACAAACCTCGAAGTATATACAACTCAAGCGCTGCAAAAGCTCGTTCTATAACGTAGTCCAAATCGAACATATAATCCATTGGCTGCATAGAAGATCATTAGACTCCATGTGTACCTTGATCAGGATTTCATTACGATTCCATACAAAAGATTTTGGGCTCCAGACCCATATGAAATCCTAACTGTTTTATGGGCTCACTTAAGCTCGTAACAACTACAACGCATTTCGAATCAAACATAACTTACATGGATCATCCTTGGGGGCTTCCCATTTCTCCTTTTTCAAAAACAGTTTTCTAAACGAAAATTTGAGCTTCTAATGGAACGATCAAATCATATCATCTACATTAGTGTCATATCTCTGCATTAGTGTCACATCTCTACATTTGCATTACATATCTGCATCGTCCCAAACATTGTGTCAAGCATTGCTTCATTTGTCCTTAGCCATAGGATTCTAGCGTCAATCATCGAGTCACACATACACACACACGTATGCACACACATAGCACCTTTTGTTGGAGTGTGTCCTACGATCAAGTGCATAACTCATTAATAATAACATTATACATATTCATATAATTCAAATATAGTTTGGGTAGTCATGATGCTTTGCTAGAAGCCAATATTGACTTATAATATTAATAAATTATTAATATTTGCTACTAAACTAATTTGGACCCATAGGGTCACACCTAAGCTACAATGTTGATTAATTAGTGTAACTGACACTAATATTATATTGATGATACCGAAATAGTATTTTGCAAATAAAGAGTAATTATTTTTGATATATTAATAATATCTATATTGAGATTATTTTTGATATGTAGATATCAATCATTGATTGAAAAGGAAAGAGTTAATTACTCCCCTGATTGACGTGTAAGATCAATCAAATAAGTTTGATTGACTCCTTAATAGGATACACTTGATTCTTGCCAAAAACTATTCTATGGACTTGAATAAGAAGTGGGAATAAGGGGAGGAAATGACACTGACTTTTCTTTCAAAAATTCTCACGGTGAGAATTATTTGTGTTGAAGACTTTGTTCAACATAAGCAAAAAATCAAAAATTCATTAAAACAAATTAGTTGTTTTAGGTTCTAGCAAACCAAAGGTTAATCCTCATTGTGGTGGTGGATTACTTGTGGAGGGATTTCACTTGAAATTCTAAAGTTAACATCAACGAGGCACGCTACAAAGGTATAATAACTTAACTCCCTTTTGTAGATTCATTATAGCATTTTAGGTTGTTCTTGGGCATAGGATTTGTACAAATTGTTTGTATTTCCGCATCGTAAATCCTATTAGTGCTATCAGTCGCCTCCCTAATTATGCTATTTTGATCTTTGTAGATGCATATTCTTTAATCTTGTTAGTATTAAATTTGCACTTATGAAATTGCAACATAATAATTTGGTTTTTATTGGAATTCGAATAATATTGTTATGATGATATTTAATTTTCGTATTTCATTTTTTTATGAATAGTTCATATAATAATTTTTTTCTTAGGGTGTGCATTTTTTTTAATTACACAAATTTTGTAGGCAAGGGTGTCTAATTTGTTTAATTTTTAGGATAAAATTACACTCTCTATTTTTGAAAATATGATTTTCATTAAAAATAAAATTTTAGAAAAAAAAAAAAGAAAAAAGAATGGGTAAAGAGTGCTGGCAGCAGCCAGCGTACTCAATTATACAACTTGGAAGTTAGCACTTAGCAGGCTTTTTTTTTAGACCCAAAAGAAATTTTGGACATGCTGTCCGGTTCCAGCATTCAAGGATGGGCATTCTGCCTGTTCTGGATTGCTGCGCCAGACAGCAGATCTGGCTTGCTGTGGTAATGGGCCTGGCAGTGGCTCTTGTGAGCCTACTGTTGGGCCTGGGCTACAGCTTTAATTATATAAAAAAAAACTATTTTGGGCTTGTTTTTGCTTGTTTGGACAACATTGCTTATTTTCAATTTTTTTTGGGTTTAAAAGTTTGTTTAGCCCAAGTCTTCATTCCTAATAGTTTGATGATCCATTTCTAAGTGGGAGTTTATTATTTGGATGTTCAACTCTCATTTTTTGGAAAAGGTTGCAATTTTATTATCATGATAATATAAAGTCCAAGTATAATTATTAACACTATTAAATATTGTTATTATTTAAACTAATTAAAATTGTTGATTAGTTTAACTAATATTTTGTATTAGAATTGTCTAATATAAACTGGGTCACTTACTCTAAGTGAGTGAATGAATGAATAATTTTATGCTTGAATGTTGGATGACTAGTATAGCCAAAATTAGGATAGATAATACGGTCTGCGTACCGTTTATGTATTTTTTGTATCTTAAATACGGACTACGAGCCGTTTTGTATTTTTGTAATTTTTTTTTTAATTTAAATTAACTTGTACAATGATTGGAGAATCAAGCTTTGATGGAGATCAAAAGCGGTTACAAGGAAGCACCTTCAAGTTTAGTTTTAGGTGTAAGGGCCATACTAGGATCATTTTAATTATGCACTTTAAATTATTGCTTTTATTTTGTTATTATGTTTTTGTTCTAATTGCTATTAGTTCACTAAATTTAGAACCGACATAGTAACTTAAAGTCCTCAATTTTAAAATTAAAATAATTAGATACCCACTCTTACAAACATCTATTCATATCTTTGATCATTGGTAATGGGCTTGCCAAAGCAAGGTATTACCTTTTATCTTAGAACATATAGAGTATATTTAAAAAATTTACAAGTATGTAAGGTTTTATTCAACAAGGTATCCAATTAGGACTTGGGCTTTAGGGTATAGGAATGGGTTTTTACATACGATGTTTCCCATTAACCAAGAGTTATAGGAGTATAACTAATAAAGTGTTATTTACCTAAATCATTTATCTCTTAGGTGACCGGCCAAAGTCGGCTTAAGATTAAATGAGTTGGGGTCTTGGAATCGTTTAGCCTAAATCAGGACGTTTTTTAGACTAAAAGCCTTTAACTTGTTTTAACCTGGTTAAAATTTGAAGTTATTGTTTATAATCAAAAACCTAAAACTTTACTTTTTCATTTGTAGATGGTTTCTCCCACTAGTGGAAAAATAAGGAAGGGATGCGGTCAAAACAGCCCTAAGGGCTGCGTTTTTGGCCAGCAACCCTTTCCATAGCAGCCCTTCAATAGAAAAGAAGGGGTGCGGTTTTTAACCGCAGTCCTTCACAATGAAGGGTTGTGGTTCAGGCCAAAAACGCAGCCCTTTTTAGCTCGAAGGGCTGCGTTTTCGGCTTAAACCGCAGCCCTTCTTTAAGTGAAGGGTCGGGTTTTAAGCCTAAACAAATGATCCTTCACTTAAAGAAGGGCCGGTTTAAGCTTAAACCCAGCGACCCTTCAAATTCATATTTTTTTTTTTAAAAAAAAAAAATTAAATCCGCCCCGCATTCCCCGCCCCCACCCCTGACCCCACCCCGCCCGCCCCCGCACTCCCCCCCCACCCCTCCCCACCCCCCCCACCCCCCGCCCCCCCACCCCCCGCACTCCTCCCCCAAGCCCCGCCCACCCCCCCACCCCACCCCCGCCCACCCCCGCACTCCCACCACCCCCGCCCCGCCCCCTACACTCCCACCGCCCACGCCCCCACCCCTAGCCCACCCCCGCCCCCCCCCGCCCCTACACCCCACCACCCCCGCCCCCACCCCCCCCCACCCCTGCCCGCCCCCCCGCACTCCCACCGCCCCCTCGCCTCCACCCCTACCCCCACACCCGCCCCGCCCCCGCACTCCCCTCCCACCCCCGCCCACCCCCGCCCACCCGCCCCCCCCCGCACCCCCCCCGCCCCGCCCACCCCAACCCACTCCCCGCACTCCCCCTAAGTCCCGCCCACCCCACCCACCCCCCGCACTCCCCCCCCCCCCCCCTCCCACCCCCTTCACTCCCCGCACCCCCACCCCACCCCACCCTCGCCCCTCCACCCATTGCCGCTGCCCACCCCAAAGACCCAACCATCCCCATAGCCCTGACCAAGAGGCCCACCATGGCAGCCCCCCCCACCCCACCCCCCACCCAAAACCTCCCTTCGACACAAAAAAAAACCAATCAAATTGCAATAATATATGACAAGTTTTTGAACGTAATAATTAACTTTAAATATGTATATTTAATAATGTAAAAAGTGTACATACAATTGATACAAACTAGTAGATGTAGCTAATTATATCACGAATTCCACCAAAATGTATCATAAGCAATCATCACAAATGTGGGACACCAACTTATCCCGAACTTCATGTAATTCGTCTGTGGTGAAGGCCCTCAAACGTGGTGTGTTATTCATATAAACCTTGCAAAACAACCAAGGAATAAACACATAATATAAGAATTCAATCATTTACCGTAGTTAGTAGTTCTAAAAATGACATATACCTTCCCGAAATTCAATAAAAGACAAATGCAAGCCTAAAACTCTACACACTAGTTATATTATACCTTATATTATCATATTCAAAAAGAAAATGGAGTTAAATGACTCGAGAAACAGGAATTGGACGCGAAAAGGCAAAAATAGGCCTAAAATCACATTTATGTTCCCGATATACAACCAACAACAAATGCAAGCCTAAGAATCTACATAATAGTTACATTATACCTCATATTATCATGTTCAAAATGAAACTGGGGTTAAATGACGCGATAAATACGAATTGGACGCGAAAAGGCAAAAATAGGCCTAAAATGCCCTTTTCGTTCCCAAAATTCAACCTACAACAATTGCAAACCTAAAAATCTACACAATAGTTACATTATGCCTCATATTATCATGTTCAAAATGAATTTGGGGTTAAATGACTCGATAAATACGATTTGGAAGCGTAAAAGGCAAAAATAGGCCTAAAAATGACATTTTCGTTCCCAAATATATGCATGTGCTACTTTGGTTTCTAAACTAATTAATACCTATTACCAATCGATCTAATCTAAACTAACATATAATAATAAGTTACATACCTTTTGAAGATCATCGACGTTAGTGCAATGGTTGACGATATCGAACATGTACCTCATCACGTAATAGCCACATGCAAGTCGATCATCTTGTTGCGGACACTAAATGTTCACCAAAGGATGCATCCAATGTTAGATGTGTAGTATGTGGCTAAAAGTGTTTCTATATAAGGACAAATAAATTAGTCATGTTACCTCGACTGATATCCAAACAGGAGCTTTTGGTGCTCGAAGTCCTATTGCACTAATATGCTTCATCACACTACATCAATACATTATTACAAGATTAGATGTACTAACTGTTTATATATATAAAGATGATGAATAATGTGTAATATTAATAAGTGCGCATATATTGAGTTTCGATTAGGCTACCTATTTAACAATTATTTGATTAGTAAGGACCGTGGTGGTTGTCGACGCAAAGAATCAAAGTGGTAGACTTCGTTACGTGACAAACATATCGCAAGCAGTGTCCAATGAGCCCTACAACAAGAAAATATAGTTATTATTAATCGTAGAACAATTAATAGGTCAATTTAATTATCGAATAATAAAAGTAAAGCGAGTTTAACAAGCATACTTTTCAATATAAGGAACAAGAATGATATGATGATATCCAAAACGAGATGATGCTTTGAAACTCATATCGAGATACTCTTTCACTTCGGCTTTGTTTTGTAAGCAATTGTCATCTCGTATTATGTTTGGACATAACCAACCAAACATTGACTCATGACTAGATGTTGCAATCAATTCATTGTATAATAACCTGAGAAATCACATATTGATTAAAAGTAAACTTACTTATTATGGAAGTTGAATTGAAAACTACTTAAGGCATATGTATATGTATATTTAATTTATATACTTATGTATTACCTCATGAATGTTTGTATCATGAAAACATTCAACTCTACCCCACATAAGAATTCTTTAATATCAACCTTAGAAATGAATGTCGATGACTCTTCAAAGTAGTGGAATTGTTGCTCCCCCAAAGGAACCTCAATTGTACTATGATCGGGTAAATCGCTAGCGCACTCATGTAACCAAAAGCATGGAATACTAAGGCCTCGCACCACCTCTGGCTCGATAATAAGTGGATTCTTTGTCATAGAAACATTTCCCTTCACCACATTTCGTTCACCTTCATCACGTAAACTTGCTTTCTTATCAGGTGAACATGCCTTCTTTCCCTTCATGTCATGTGAGTCTCCCTTCCCCCAAACCTAGTAATTAGTTAAAAGTAAAGATATTACTGACTATCATAGGAACTATAAAAGAAAACACGCATATATATATGTATTAATCATTGTACCTCATCTGAAAACCGCACCAATGCAAAGGCCATAGAATATAATCGCCAAGGGCATCATTCAAGAATCGTAGACCAACTTCCCGGCTTCTGGCGGAAGAGGTAATTCTTCAAAACCGCACACAATTTCATTGAGGGTGACCACATAGTGATTATCATCCACTAACTGGTTATGCAATCGTACTCGGTCACTAGGGGGTTGTGCATGGCCATAAGCTACGAGAATTAAACTATCATAACCATCTCCTCGAGCTAATAGTTCACATGGTGTCTCTTCCTTTAAAAAAAACTCCATTTATAGTTAGTCTATGAAACAACATATAGTAAGAATTTCATGCATTTAAGAACAATAGTTGTTTAACAAAGCAAAGGGATTAAGTGATTACCTTCAACTCGGGTACTATAGGTGGATCAGGTAAAGGTATCATCTGATCAATAGATGTTCGTGGATCACTGGTCGGCTGGCTAGGTGTAATATCACTACCCTTCTTGAATGTAGCAAAAGTCGGTAAACCCATTTGCTCCAAAATGGCGTTGAAGTTATGTGTCATCTCCTCCCTTAGCTCCTCCCGAATTGCAGCTTTCATAGCCTCCACATCTACCGACGCTGCCGAATTCACACTACTTACACTTGATTTTGTCGCTGTAGTGTATTGATCACCATATACCTTTCTCAAACCGAGGCGGACACCTCCTACGCCCCTCACGCGTCTACTGTGGTCCTTTCCTAAAGTTTCGTGCAATGCATCAATTTGTCCTTTAGGAGTGAACTCACCAGTTGCCTCTTTTTCCTTCAAGCTAATCTACATAAGTATAAGAGAGAAATGCTCGTGAGCGCACAAGTTATATTATATATACCTTATATAACCATATAATCTGTACTTACAATGGCGTTGGTTATCTGTTGTGTTCCGGGATCAGGCAAGACTCTTTTTCCCTTTGCATCAACCCCATGCATCAAACACCACCAATCGAGGACTCTATCTGGTTGCCGAGGCTGTGCAACTGTCGTCGTTGAGCTAGTCCCTGTTGCCGTTGTCGACCCTATTGTGGGGTAATGGCTGAACATCCACTTCTCTCTCGCCTCATTGTACGAATGAGCACCCAAATGATGATAATACTTCCTAGCTTTTGCACTCGCGCTACTTTTCTCACGATTTGCCTAAAACACACAATTATAAACAAAGGTTAGGTACGGTGTTATACAATAATACTGGATCTAAGTGTATTAAATCTTAATAAAATATTCTTACAATAGCTTGTGGGGTTATTTTTTTGGCAACAAATGATTCCCACTCTTCAGGTTTGATAGTTTTCCATATTTGAAATGGTAATTTGGATGGTCCAGATGATGTTTCCGGTGAAGCCTCAGGACCGGCTTGTGTTTCTCCGCCGTAGATGTTCTTCTTCTTTGTACCTACTACTTTCCTCCGCTTAGTGATCCACCCAGACACTAACTTAGCCTTGAAATCTCTTAATCTCTGGGCAACCGCGGATAGAAATACATTCTTCTTGGCTTCATCATCTTCGATATTGAATTGATTCTACAAAAAACGCAGTTCACAAATTAGTTTTCGCAAATGTTGTAATTTATATTCTATAAGTAATATTACACATATATTTAACTAAATAATTAAGAAACTAAATGTTATTGTACGTGAAGCTTACCATAGTATCTTCCCATAGACACCGCTTCAACCCCTCGGGCACCTCTTTCCATGAGTGCAGAATGGAGAGTTTATGCATGCAAATGCCAACTTGCATGCCATACTTTTGACGCCACTTTCCACAAGGTTGACCCATATTATCGTACTCCAAAGTCATATTTGTGTGTTTCCCTAGTGACTTTGTAGGTCCCCTTCCTTTTCTCTTTTTCGTCGCCAATGACTTCCTAGGCATTTGTGCATTTATTTCTTCACGGCGAGGTCGAGCCAATTTACCCCGTTCCTTTCTCGCATCGAAAGACTCATCCTTGGTAGTGTGTTCAGTAGCACTCGTGCTGTTATCCGTATGCACCTCCGCCATCTCCCTGAAATTGTACAAATATATGCATTAATATAAAAAAAATTAAAATTCACATTGCCACTAAGGGGGTGGGGTGTGGGGAGGGGGAATCTCGTGTGCAAGGGGCAAGAGTGGGGGAGGGGAGGGGGTTCTCGTGGTGCAAGGTGCAGCAGTGGGGGGAGGGGGGCAAAGAGTGGGGGAGGGGGCAGCAGGGGAGGGGTGTGCGGGGAAGGGAGGGGAGGGGCAGCGAGTGGGGGGAGGGGTTCCGTGTGCAAGGGGCAGCAGTGGGGGGAGGGGCAGGCAGGGGAGGGGGAGGGGCAAAGTGGGGGGGAGGGGTGTGCGGGGAGGGGGTTCTGCGTGTGCAAGGGGCAAGTGGGGGAGGGGCGCAGGGGAGGGGTGTGCGGGGAGGGGAGGGGCAAAGAGCGGGGGAGGGGTGTGCAGGGGAGGGAGGTTCCGTGTGCGAGGGGCGAGTGGGGAGGAGGGGAGGGGTAGCATGGGAGGGGGGTTCCGTGGTGCTAGGGGGCAGCGGTGGGGGGGGGGCGGCAGGGGAGGGTGTGCGGGGGAGGGGTGTGCGGGGGGAGGGGTGTGCGGGGGGAGGCGGCAGTGGGGGGGGGGGTTCGTGTGCAAGGGGCAAAGCGGTGGGGGGAGGGGCAGCAGGGGAGGGGTATGCGGGGAGGGGGGGAGGGGAGGGGAGGGCAGCAGTGGGGGGGAGGGTGTGCAGGGGAAGATAGATCAACAAAAATAAAAAAAAATTGACTCGATAAGTACGATTTGGAAGCGAAAAGGCAAAACTAGGCCTAAAATGACCTTTTCGTTCCCGAAATGCAACCAACAACAAATGCAAGTCTAAAACTCTACACAATAGGTACATTATACCTCATATAATCATGTTTAAAAAGAATTTGGGGTTAATTGACTCGATAAGTACGATTTGGAAGCGAAAAGGCAAAACTAGGCCTAAAATGACCTTTTCGTTCCCGAAATACAACCAACAACAAATGCAAGCCTAAAAATCTACACAATAGGTACATTATACCTCATATAATCATGTTCAAAAAGAATTTGGGGTTAAATGACTCGATAAGTACGATTTGGAAGCGAAAAGGCAAAACTAGGCCTAAAATGACCTTTTCGTTCCCGAAATGCAACCAACAACAAATGCAAGCCTAAAACTCTACACAATAGTTACATTATACCTCATATAATCATCTACACAATAGTTACAAATTGGAGAAATTACACAGACCTGAGTTTATGTCTCATGATTTATTGACCTTCCGCCGTTTCTTAGGATCCTCAAGTACATGTATCCCTTCCGTGTGATCTACACGCATATAGTTCTCCGACATATTCACATCATCTTCCACACTATTTTCAGGATAGGTAAAAGGGGGGAGGTCTTCAAATGCATCATATTCTTCCTCATTATCAACATCACCAATACCGAGGATACTCCTTTTACCAGTACAACAATTGACCACTTATTATCGCCAGGATCGCTTACAAAAAATACTTGCTCAACTTGTGATGCAATTACAAATGGCTCCTCAGTTTCACGTAGACGACTAAGGTCAACAAGAGTGAATCCGCAAGGATCATCTTTTCTTACGCAACGTCGATTATCGTCAACCCACTTGCAACACAAGAGGCAACTATTAAAAGTACAGTAGTCCAGCTCCCATATTTCTTGTATTCGCCCATAATAATTGCTTTCAGCATGTACAGGCAACTTATCCTTCGAGCTTGCGTATTGTGTAGATGACGCCACAAGTGAAACACCACTATTTTGTTGCGATGTTGACTTCAGATCTTGACGTTCAGTCCAAAACGTATACCCATTAATATCATAACCCTCATAAGAGCGTACAGCTTCACGAGGACCAAATGCTAACCACTTGACTGTTTCAGGAACACTTTCATCCAAATCATTCACTACTCGTTTATGAAACCAATCAATGAAAGTCTTGTTATGCATTTGCGTCAATGCCCTAACTCCTTTTCCAAGATTGCTAACACGTAATTCCTCCATATGTTCATTTAAATAAGGATGGACAGCTGCTACGTGATGCAATACAAATAAGTGAGCTTGTTTACGCTTTTTTACGGAAGGTGTGATCAATTTTGAACCAATTGTACCCTTGCCCTCAAGTCTGCCCTCGTATCGGGATGTCGGAAGTCCAACAGGATCAACACTAGCAAAATACTCAGCCACAAAATTACTGATCTCTTCACCCACAATCCCTTGAATTATACTACCTTCTGGTTGTGCAGGATTCCGAACTTTATCCTTCAAAGTGCCCATATATCTCTCAAAAGGATAGCACCACCTCAAAAACACTGGACCACACAGCTTAATTTCTCGAACTAGATGGACAATGAGATGGACCATAATGTCAAAGAATGCGGGGGGGAAAACATCTCAAATTTGCATAGAGTTTCAACTACTCTGGCCTGCAAGGAATCGAGGGTCGACGGATCTAGGACTTTGCTGCATATTGTATGGAAAAATGAACAAAGTTCTGTAATGGTGTGCCTCACATGCTTTGGAAGTATCCCACGAATTGCAATCGGTAAGAATACTTGCATCATGACATGACAATCGTGAGATTTCATACTCGATAACTTCAACTCACCATTTAAGGTAACAAATCGCTTCATATTCGATGAGTAGCCAGTTGGGACCTTAATGCCATACAATGACTCGCAAAAAATCCGTTTCTCTACACGCGACATCGTGTAGCAAGCTGGTGGCAAATAATTCTTCTCCGAATCTTCCACCTTCTTTTTACTTTTTTAGAGTTTCATCATCAACCCTTTCCTCCACTATTTTCTTCTTCCTTCCGTCCCTTTTCTGAGCCCACAACTCTGGTCGAAGCCCCTGTTTTTTCAAGTAAAGTCGTGACGCCTTAACATCTTTTGTCTTGCCCGGAATATTCATAAGTGTCGCAAGAATAGCTTCACAAACATTCTTCTCTATGTGCATGACATCCAAACAATGTCTGACCTTTAGATCTTTCCAATATGGGAGTTTCCAAAAAATGGACTCCTTTTTCCATAATCCTATAGGTCGATCAACCTCACTAGCAGGTTTATCAAATATTGTTTCAATGCCCTTCACCTGATTATAAACTTCAGTACCAGTTAATGGTCTATGAGCAACTTCTTCTTCAACCGTCCCATCGAATGCCTTCTTCTTAAACCGATAGGAATGGTCGCGTCTGAGGAGCCTTCGTGTGCGCATATACACATGTTTGCAGCCCTTAAGGTGTGTAGATTTCATGTCATCTACACAAATCGGGCAGGGTTGTTTTCCTCTAGTCTTATACCCAGATAAGTTCCCATAAGCTGGATAATCGTTCATAGTACAAAAAAAAGAATGGCACGCAGAATGAACATCTCATTAGCATACGCATCAAATACTAACACTCCTTCATTCCACATCTTCTGTAAATCTTCAACAAGCGGCCGGAGGTATACATCAATGTCATTTCCAGTGTTGTTTGGGCCCCGATATAAGAAGCGACAAAGATCATGTACTTGCGTTTCATGCACAACCAAGGAGGCAAGTTATAAAACCACTAAAACTACTGCCATGTACTATGCCGCGAACCGAGATTGCCAAAAGGGTTCATGCCATCCGTACATAATCCAAGCCTCAAATTCCTATCCTCATTACCAAATGCCTTATGCACCCCGTTGATACTTTTCCACTTAGGCGAATCACCGGATGCTTGAAAGCAGACCGTCTTTCTTCCTACGATCCGCATGCCACCTCTAATTCTTCGCATCTCCTTTAATTGAGAACATGCGCTAAATCTTGGTATTATGGGTAGATACCACAACACCTTAGCCGGTGGTCCTTCACTACCTCCAGCCTCCTTCACGCTCGTACCTCGACAATCCACAACGTGGACACTCATGTAAATGCTCATACTCATTACGATAAAGCACACAATCGTTAGGACAAGCATGTATCCGCCGTACTCTAAACCGAAAGGACACATCGCTTTCTTCGCATAATAGTACGACTTTGGCAGCTCATTTCCATCGGGGAGCATATCGCCTAAAACTTCCAACAACGATGTGAAACTAGAGTCCGTCCAACCAGCCTTTCGACTTAATGTTGAACAAGTGTTATCACCGCGGAAAGTTTGGGTGTACTTTGTACAACCCGGATACAACGGCTTTTCAAGACCTCGACATAGACTCAAAAATACGAGGTCGTTTACACGACCGATCTTCAACCTCGTGTATCATCTCGTCTACCCGATCCCTATCATCATCTCGCAAACTCATCATCCCAATTCTCATCCCCCGAACTCATCATCCCAATTCTCTAAATCCTTATTTTCTTCACATACATCGTTCATTACTCTAGAGCTTCCTATATACTTCCCCGCTCACCATGCCAAACCCATACGTGGTATTGAGGCCTAAACCCACGGCGAAAGACATGCTCCCTAACCACATGTATACTACTAACCTTGCTCACATTTCTACAATCGAAACAAGGACAATAAAAGTCGATCGCTCCGTATGATGTTTGATATTGTAATGCGGCTTGTACGTAAATTTCGAGACCCCTTTCACAAACTCAATCGATTCACGACTACCATACATCCAAGTACGATCCATCTCATTCAAGAAGACCTCTAATAATTAAACACAACCATTCATTATAATGCATCAATCATTATTTAAGTACATACACTCACATATTCAAATCACACACGTATAGAGCAAGCTAAGATAGTGACATGTTCAATTGTATATGCATGCAGCCGAAGGTCCTTATCACTCCAACCTAACCCATCCTTGGACGTCTAATCTCACTAGTGAATATATGCCAACTTTTCAATTCTAAGGAAAATCCGGCAAAGATTTCCCTACAGCTTCTCCAAGTACACAATGTAGATAATTGCTTATCTACATATGTACCCGAGAACAATGTAGAGAAACGATAAGCCAAGAATTTCCTCGAATTGAAAAAGAAGACACACATTCACCACCTAAGTGAGATCAAACGTCCAAGAACAGTCCCAAACCGGGGACTATTCAAGACTTACTCCTAATGAGTAAGTCTTGAACGGGTATCTAAGCATATGATGACGATTCAAACAACTTGTAGATTTCATAGCTAAATTACATTGTGTTTTCATACAATCTCACATCAAGAAATATACATACACTACACAAACCCTCCGAAATTCCCATCAGCTAGTACGAATTGGACACGAAAGGCGAAAATAGGCCTAAAATGACCCGAGAATCAGGTCACATGGCAATGGAATGCCCATCACCGGTAGCGGCGACTTGAAACCGTTATAAATGTGGAGAGCACCGCATGGGCTTTCGATTGCCATGTGACCCGACTCTCCACATTTACAAATGACCCCACCACCACCGCCACTACTGCCCCCCACTGCACTCCCTCATTGCCATGTTGGCGTAAAATGACCTTTAATTTTCGTTTCCGAAATTCAACCAACAAAAGATGGAAGCCTAAAAACCTACACAATAGTTACATTATACCTAAGCCCTCCCCCACCCCCCGCCCAAAGATCCCCACCCTCCCCCACCCATTGCCGCCCCTCCCACACCCCCGTCCGGCCTCCCCAACCCTCCCCCACCCCCCCCCACCCCCCCACCCCCGCCCAAAGATCCACAACCTCCCCCACCCCCGCGCCCTCCCCACCACCCGCCCAAGAACCCCACCCCCTATCCACCCTCCCCCCCCCCCCCCCCCCGTCCAAAGATCCCCTCGCCTCCCCCCCCACCCCATGCCCAGCCTCCCCACTCCCCCCCATCCCTCGCTCAAAGACTCCCACCCCCTTACCCACCTCCCCAAGCCCTCCCCCCCACCCCCTACAATCACATTTTACAACACAATATAGAAGAGAAATTAAATAAAACAAATTAATTAGAGAAATGAAAAAGAGGAGAGAGAGTGAGAGGGGAATTACCGACAATGCAAAGAGTGGTGGTGGTGGTGGCGTCAAGGTGCGCCGAGAGAAGAGAAGAAGAAGGAGCTCAGGGCGATGGTGCGTTGCTCGTGCAACGTTTCCGGCGTCGCACGTCAATGACGGTGCTCCGGCGATGGGACTGGCGCTCCGGTGATGTGTCGGTGCTCCCTGATGGGCGTTAGGGCTGTGCGAGTGAGTGTGAGGGAGAGGGGTGAGTGTGCGAGTGAAATTTTTTCCAATAAGGGAGCGAGGGAAATTTGCGAGTGAGTGTGTACTGTGTGTTGCGCGCAAAACTAAAGGCTTAATTAGCTAGCTTGGGCGGGATCTGAAGGGTCGGTTAACCTAAAACGCAGCCCTTCGTGTATGAAGGGTCACGGTTTGGCTAACCGCAACCCTACATTAATAGGGCTGCGGTTAGCCTTAAAACCGCAGCCCTTCATACAGTTTGAAGGGCTGCGTTTTCTAGGTAACCGCAGCCCTTCACTAAAAGGGCTGTGGTTTCCTTGAAAACCGCAGCCCTTCATATACGAAGGGCTACGTTTTTCAAAAAAGGCAGCCCTTCCAGCGCAGCCCTTCCTTTTTTTTCCCCTAGTGTCCTAATTCAAACTCCGCTATGTCATCTTTTGGTATTCGCTCTATTCTCGAAAAGGAAAAACTTAATGGAAATAATTTTCTAGATTGGTATCGCAACTTGAGAACCGTTCTTAAGTTTGAAATGAAACTGGATGTTCTTAAAAATCCTCTCCCTGCTGAACCTCCCCTTCGAGCATCTGCTGAGACTCGAAAAGCATATGATACGACAGTAGCTAGATCCCTTGATGTCACATGCTTGATGTTAGCATCCATGAATTCTGAATTGCAAAAACAATTTGAAAACATGGAGGCTTTTGACATCATTCATCAGCTCAGAGCTATGTTTCAGAAACAAGCAAGAATTGAGCGTTATGAAACGGTTAAGGTTATCCTTGAGAGCAGTCTCAAAGAAAGTGAACCTGTTGGTCCACACGCTCTCAAAATGATGGGTTATTTTGAGAATCTGGAACAATTAGGTGTCACTTTAGGTGATGAGCTACCAATTGACATCACTCTCCACTCCCTTCATAAGGGGTATGACCAATTCGTGTTAAACTTTAACATGAATGAGTTGGAGAAGACTATGAATGAGCTTCTAAGAATGCTTAAGACTGCTGAACCAAGTATCAAGGTTGCACCTAAGAATCCTGTTCTTATGATTCAGAAAAAGAAAGGGATTTTCAAGAAGAAAGGCAATAAAAAGCAATACCCTCAGAGTAAGGGTAAGGGCAAACAGGTTGTCAAAACTAAGGCTGGAGCAACTCCAGACCAAGAATGCTTTCATTGCCACAAACCAGGTCATTGGAAGAGGAATTGTCCTAAGTATCTAGAGGACAAGAAGAATGGCAATATTGCTTCTACCCCAGGTATACACGTTATTGTAGTTAATCTCACTATTTTTAATTCTTGGGTATTTGATACCGGATGTGGATCTCACATTTGTACAAATGTGCAGGGACTAAAGAAAAGTAGGAGCTTGGCTCGAGGGGAAGTGGACCTACGTGTTGGCAATGGAGCAAAGGTTGCAGCTTTAGTCGTAGGCATTTTTAGTTTAATAGTGCCCTCTGGGCTTGTTTTGGATTTATATAATTGTTATTTTATTCCAAATTATTTCTAAAACATTATTTCGTTTCCCCGTTTGGATACGAAGGGATTACTTTTGAGATTAAGAATAAATGTCTTTCTTTTCAAAAGGGTGGAATGTTTTATGGTAGTGCTCACTTATTTAATGGGTTCTATTTGCTAGATTTAGAAAGACAAGTTCATAACATTGATACTAAAAAGGCAAAATCAAATGATTCAAATAAAACTTACCTTTGGCATTGTCGTCTTGGCCACATAAATTAGCGACGTATCCAAAAACTTCAAAAGGAAGGGTTTTTGGAATCATTTAATTTCGAATCATATGATACATGCGAATCTTGCTTACTTGGCAAAATGACAAAAGCTCCATTCACTGGTGTAAGTGAAAGAGCAAGTGACTTATTAGGCCTCATACATTTTGATGTTTGTGGACCAATTAGTACAAATGCTAGAGGCAATTATCAGTACTTCATAACATTCACAGATGACTACAGTAGATATGGGTATATCTACCTTATGAGGCAGAAATCTGAAGCTTTTTAAAGGTTTAAAGAATTTTAAATGGAAGTACATAATCAGCTTGACAAGACAATAAAAGCCCTTCGATCTGATCGAGGTGGTGAGTATTTAAGCCAAGAGTTTGATGACCATCTCAAAAGTTGTGGAATTCTTTCCCAACTAACTCCTCCAGGAACACCACAATGGAATGGTGTGTCCGAAAGGAGAAATCGAACTCTATTAGATATGGTTCGATCAATGATGAGTCAGGCCGATCTTCCGATATCATTCTGGGGTCATGCCTTGGAAATTGCCGCACTAATCTTAAACAGAAATCCAGCCAAAGCTGTTCAAAAGACTCCATATGAGTTATGGTCTGGAAAAACTCCAACTATGTCTTTTCTTAGGATTTAGGGATGTGAAGTTTATGTAAAACGTTTACAATCTGACAAACTTGCACCTAAATCGGACAAATGTTACTTTGTGGGTTATCCAAAAGAAACAAAGGGGTATTACTTCTACAACAAAACTAAGAACAAAGTGTTTGTGGCTCGAACTGGTGTCTTTCTCGAAAGAGAACATCTTTCTTGAAATTCAAGTGGGAGAAATATTCACCTCGAAGAAATTCGAGCTGAAAATGAGCCACAAAATCAGGAGCCTCCACAAGTTGTTGTGGAAACTGATAAGACTCCACAACCTGTTGTGGAATCTACCTATGTGGCACCCGCCTCTCGTAGGTCTACTAGGAAAATTTCAGCACCTGAGAGATATGGATTTCTCGTGTCTGAAAATAAAGAAATATTGCTTTTAGAAAACAATGAACCTACTACCTACAAAGCAGCTATGGCTAGTTCAGATTCCAACTTATGGTCAAAAGCCATGACATCCGAAATGGATTCCATGTATGAAAATCAAGTTTGGAACTTGGTTGATTTGCCCGAAGGGGTTAAACCTATTGGATGCAAATGGGTTTTCAAGTTGAAAACTGACATGGTTGGAAATGTATATATCCACAAAGGTAGGCTAGTGGCACAAGGTTTCAAACAAATTCATTGTATAGACTATGATGAAACCTTTTCACCAGTAGCTATGCTGTAATCTATTCGGATACTTCTAGCAATTGCCTCATATTATGACAATGAAATATGGCAAATGGATGTCAAAACCGCCTTCCTAAATGGTTTTTTAGAAGAAGAAGTGTACATGACACAACCTGAGGGTTTTATTAATCCTAATGCACCTAGAAAGGTATGCAAGTTTCAAAAGTCCATTTATGGATTGAAGCAAGCATCAAGGAGTTGGAACCTCCGATTTGACGAGTCAATCAAAGGTTTTGGTTTTCTCAGAAATGAAGAGGAATCTTGTGTTTACAAGAAAGTTAGTGGGAGTAGTTTTCTTAGTCTTGTATGTGGATGACATACTTCTGATTGGAAATGACATTCCTATGCTAGAGTATGTAAAGATATGGCTTGGAAAGTGTTTCTCAATGAAAGACCTTGGTGAGGCTCAATACATACTAGGCATTAAGATCTATAAAAGAATGATTGGACTAAGTCAAGAAACTTATATTGATAAGGTTCCGACTTGGTTCAATATGAAAGGTTGTAAAAGAAGTTTTCTACCCCTGTCTCATGGCATAAGTCTGAGCAAGATCCCATATGCGTCAGCTATTGGATCCATCATGTATGCCATGATATGTACTAGACCAGATGTTTCCTATGCTTTGAGCATGACCAGTAGATTCCAAGCAAATCCAGGTGATGACCATTGGATCGCATGGAAGAATATTCTAAAGTAACTTAACAGACTAAAGAAAAATTCTTAGTGTATGGAGAAGAGGATGAGCTAAGTATAAAAGGTTATACTAATGCTAGTTTCCAAACAGATAAGGATGATTTTCGATCGCGAATCGGATTCATATTTTGTTTGAATGGAGGAGCAGTGAGTTGGAAAAGTTCCAAGCAGAGCACCATAGCAGATTCTACAACTGAAGCTGAGTATATTGTTGCATCAGAAGCAGCAAAAGAAGCCGTTTGGATAAAGAAGTTCATTTCTGAACTAAGAGTGGTTCCCAGTATTGCTAGTGCTTTGGATGTTTATTGTGATAACACTGGAGCTATAGTATAAGCAAAAGAACCAAGATCACACCAAAAATCCAAACATGTACTTAGGAGATTTCATCTGATTCCAGAGATAGTTGACCGAGGAGATGTTAGGATATGTAAAGTTTATACAGATAGCAATGTCGCAGATCCGCTTACTAAGCCACTTTCTCAGCAGAAACATGAGAGTCATACTTCAGCTATGGGAATTAGGAACATTGGAGAATGACCTATATTTGTATTAATATTGAACGTTGTTCATTATTGAAATAAAAGGTTTATGTTTATTATTTTATAAATATATGTTTGTTTAAATTCGGTTTAGTATTAAACAAATGTCCAAAGTAATCAGTTGTTTTATATAGGATGTTGAGTACGAGGACTCAACCATGAAACCCTATTAAGTGAACTAAGATAACTGATCACCTTGTCCCTAATCAGGTCATTAAGTAGGTACATTAATGACCTATAATGATTAGTTTATAGATTGATTGATGATCATGTTTTATGGATCATAGAGGCATCAGATGTCTAATCAATTATATTAATGTGAATTGGTGAATACACATTGGATTTGACCCACATAGAGAAATCTTTAAGAATTGAATGTCATAAGTTTCTCTAAAATATAACTGAGCTGATTCCTTAGACTTGAGTTTACCACTGATTCCTTGCATTGATGATTAATACACTTTGGCATTGTCAAACGTCGTGCCGTAAAAGGAGACTATAAAGGTAATGTACAGGTTACTATGATTTATGTGAAGGGTAGAGGGTAAATAAGATGGAATAATTGTCCTCCTATTATATAGGAATGTTGTTTTGGGCCTCTCGGAGAGTTCAGACTGTAAAATGCATGGCCGTGCTCGAATGGATTGTGATTCAATCATTTGTTTAACAGTTGAACTTGGAGAATGAGAAATATTCTGAACTTCATGAGAATGGCAAGTTTTCTTACCTTATGTTCAGATAAAACAATAAGAGACAAAGGAATTACAAAGCACCACTTGCTCTAGGACAAGTGGGAGATTGTTGGAGTATGTCCTACGATAAAGTGCATAACTCATTAATAATAACGTTATACATATTCATATAATCCAAATATAGTTTGGGTAGTCATGATGCTTTGCTAGAAGCCAATCTTGACTTATAATATTAATAAATGATTGATAATTACTACTAAACTAATTTGGACCCATAGGGTCACACCTAAGCTACAATGTTGATTAATTAGTGTAACTGACACTAATATTATATGATGATACCAAAAACTATTCTATAGACTTGAATAAGAAGTGGGAATAAGGGGAGGCAATGACACTGACTTTTCTTTCAAAAATTCTCACGGTGAGAATTATTTGTGCTGAAGACTTTGTTCAACATAAGCAAAAAATCAAAAATTCATTAAAACAAATTAGTTGTTTTAGGTTCTAGCAAACCAAAGTTTAATCTTCATTGTGGTGGTGGATTACTTGTGGAGGGATTTCACTTGAGATTCTAAAGTTAACATCAACGAGGCACGCTACAAAGGTATAATAACTTAACTCCCTTTTGTAGATTCATTATTATAGCATTTTAGGTTGTTCTTGGGCATAGGATTTGTACAAATTGTTTGTATTTCCGCATCGTAAATCCTATTACCTTTAAGTCTAGAGTATTAGAGGTCACTCTTATAGGTCAAGTCTTTTCCTATCCATACACTAGCACCCACATCACGGGACACATGCATGTCCCCTAGTTGTTTTTTTGTATATTTGTGTGTTATTTGTATTCACAGGTACCCAACATTAAACGACTCTATACGAGTTGTATTCCGCTAAGGTCTGCGGACTATTACAATTTAACAACAGAAGACAAACGCTATATACATGGTGCGTCCAGCGCACCGACAAGGTTGTGCCACACGCAAAGAAATCAAGGCCGGCCGCGATATGTAGCGCCAAGTGCAGGCTTCTGCGTCCTGCGCATAAGCCTCTACAAAACGCTTGGGGGCTTCTTAGCCAAGTGGGGCCCACACTCTCAACTCTATGTGAATTCAAATGTTCGTTACGACATTACGCGCGACAAACCAACGAACTTTCAAAAGTTTGCAAAAAATTATACAATCTTGCCATTCTGCAAACTTTCGACATGTATTACTCGAGAGGCAACGAATACTCAGGAAAATCAATGACAGGACACAAACTGTCAATAACGGGACACAAACCGTTAGGTCTGTGGACCACTTCAAATCAACTACACCATTTGCCATGGAGCGGGACAGCCAATAGCTCAGCCCTAGAGCGGGACATCCAATAGCTCTACACCATTTGCCCTGGAGTAGGACAACCAATAGCTCAGCCCTGGAGCGGGATAGCCAATAGCTTTACACAATTTTCCCTAGAGCGGGACAGCCAATAGCTCAGCCCTGAGCGGGGCGACCCAATAGCTCTACACCATTTGCCCTGGAACGGGACAGCCAATAGCTGAGCCCTAGAACGGGACAGCCAATAGCTCTACACCATTTGCCTTGGGGCGGGACAGCCAATAGCTCTGCACCATTTGCCCTGGAGCGGGACAACCAATACCTCTATCATCTCATGATTCCTTATTTCCACCTATCATCTCATTTTTTGCAAATTTACAATTACTTTGCAAATATGTTTCATGCATGTCCGTTCCTGAAGCTTTTGTTTGTTTTGCGGTGTACGGGCGTAAAAGAGTGATTTTGGATTGTAGAGCATCTAGAATAAGTCTTCGTCCCGACACGTATACTTTGACTTTCGGTTTTACAAACCTCAGTCAAAGTGGGGGCTTCTGTAGACACATAATCGTGTGTCCCCATTTAGTACCCTATGATGACTAATACCTTGCCCCAATTGGTCCGGATCGGGGAAAGAATAAAGAACGAGTCTAAAATAAAATATTTTAAGCCCAAATCCATTTTCTAACTCTTTTTATTAAGGATTTTTTGATGGGAATAATCCCACCTTTGAGCGATCCTCCCAAAACAGTCCCACCTTTCATAAATTTGGGAATAAACCCACCTTTGTGGGACATTTGTCAAAAACGGGCCTTTTTACTGGTCACCGGTTCAAAAGGTGATGACCCACACTTTAAGTTTTTTTTAAAAAAAAACACCCTCCCACCCCACCCCCCGCAGGCAGCCATCCACCCTCCACTTCAGCCTTCGTCTCTGCCCACCCATTTCTCCCTTGTCCCCGTCGCCCCTCCCCCCCTTCTCCCCTCCCCCCGTCGCCCCTCCCCCGAAGAACCGAAAATTAAGAAAAGGAAAAGGAGAAAGAGGGGGTTTACGAAATTAAGAGAAAGGAGAAGGGGTTGTGGGTCTCGCCGTGGAAAGAGGAAGAAAGGAGAAAGAGGGAAGTGCAGTCTGCCGGGTTTGCTGGGAGGGGGTTTGCGGGGGAAGCGCAAGGGCGGGGTTTGCGGGGGAAGCGTGGGGGGGAGGGGGTTTGTGGGGGAGGGAGATTTGCGACGGAGGGGGTGGGGAGAGACGAGGGGAGAGGGAGAGGGGGGGAGGGCGACGGGGAAAGAGTTTAGAAGGGGGAAGGGCGGCGACGAAGGGTGGGGTGGGGGGAAGGGCGGCGACGAAGGGTGGGGTTGGGGGAAGGGCGGCGACGAAGGGTGGGGGTGGGGGGAAGGGCGGCGACAAATGGTGGGGTGGGGGCTCCCTACCCGCAGGGGAATGGAGGCCGAGGGACTGGGTTTTGTTGTGGGGGTAGGGCCCGGGGGGCTGGGAGCCGCAAGGTGGGGGGCCGCAGGGGATGGGGTGGGGGGCCCCAGGGGTTAGTTTTTCGTGGGGGTGGGAGTGGGGGTGGGGGTGGAGGGGTGGGGTGGCTAGGTGGTGGTGGTTGTGGTGGAAAAGAAATCGAGGAAGGAGAAAAGAGAAAAACCTACATTTGCAGGTTACCAACTAGTAAGGGTCCATTTTGAGCAAACACACCCTAAAGGTGGGATTATTCCCAAATTTATGAAAGGTGGGACTGTTTTGGGAGGATCGCTCAAAGGTGGAATTATTCCCATCAAAAAATCATTTTATTAACTCATTTCCGAAAACCTTTTTTATAACTAGTTTTACTAAGCCCACTTCCTAAAACGTTTTAAAATAACTTTTTTAAAGCCCATCTTTGAAAACATTTTAAAAATAGTTTTATGAAAGCCCATTTTTTAAAACACCTTTTTTTAGCCCAATTTAATTAATAGAATTAATTAATTTTATTGATTAGTTTTATTAATAAAAATTTTTTTTGTAAAAATAATCTTTTTTCAAAGTGTTTTTAAATATCTCTTACTAACTATTTTCTAAAATCTTTTATAATAAAAAATCTTTTAGAGACGTACTAACTTTCGAAAACCTATTACAATACAACTACCTACCTACACTATATAATTCATCTCCCTCATTAACACTCGGAGACTCGGCACCTTCACAAAATCATCGCTGCCCTCCTCGCACAGCATTACACCGACTCCCCTCCTAACAATTAATTCCATCACCTACGCATCTTACCTCCCTGCTACCTAATACTAATCACCCTTCATCATCTTGCGACACATCATCGCACACCAAGATCACCATCACCAAACGCCATCTCATCAAATCGTCATACTGCCTATAGTTTCCCACACCCCCCCCCCCTGATGCTCCACGCATCATCATCATCTGACACTCACCACTAGATCATCATCTGACACTCACCACTAGATCATCATCATCACCAAATTCATCAACATCCCCTACTTAACGCACGCAACATATAACACAAAATAATTTATTTTGTTCGACCGTACACATAAACATGACGCAAGACACACTATTTCTTTAAGACACGTACAATTCAATTTTCCAAGATCCGTACAAATCAACTACGCCGGACGGTGGTATAATTTATGAGGGTCAACTAAATTAACTAACATTATTTTATTTTTTTTATTTTATTTTTATTATTTTATGGAAGTTACTAACATTCTATTCATGAGGTAGGTTATTAATATATTCCTGCGACGGTAAGTTTTGTACATATTATACTAACTCCCTGCGATCTTTTCTTTTCTTATTTTTATTTATTTTTATGAACATATTATTTTTTTATGTGCCTGATTGCAATATTTATCACTTTGTATTTATTGTTAATCAAGACGTAAAGAACTGTTCTAATTATTTAGATAATTTGGACAACCTGCTAGGAACCTTGTAATATGATTGCATAATAACTTGTCACTACATAATTAGTCTTTTTATGTGTTTCCTAAACCAACCTAGATTAATTATTTTTAGGGTGTATTAAAACGTTATATGATTATTCTTTTGCATAAAATCTGTAATGAATCGATATTTAGTAGAGGCCAGCAATGGGTAACATAGTTCCCGATCGTGTTGTACCCTCACCCCGAACTCAATTTTTGGTTCCCCGACCACCTATGAAGTCATGATGGGGAAATCTACATTGGATAAGTCCCTAAGATGGCCCTTCAGTTTCAATATCCAATTAGGTTTATGATTCTTCCTTTAAAGAATTGTTGGCGACTTCAAAACAAATTTCAAATAAAACCTTAATAACGGGGTAGTCAAATAAACGTGCTCACACCGCGTACGTGTAGGCATTAAAGGAATTTAAAAACCACGCCTACAGGGGGACGTTTGGTTCACCAAAAGGAAAGGGAAATGGTTTAAAAAAGAGAAAGAAGGAGAATGGAAAGTCTAACCCTTAGATGTACTAGGTTATTTGGTTCTAAATATCTAAGGGAAACCCTAACAATTTACCACCACAACTTTTCCCTCAACCACCACCACCACCACAACACTTTGTCTCACTAGTTGAAAAAACATCATCATATATACGGTCAAAACAGGGGTTACCGATATGGTTTTGGGTCGGATCAGTTAGGCTCGGAGCAGTTGACAAATGGCTAAAAACCGAATTAGTTACCTAGGAACTAATTCGATTTTTTGGTGAAAACCGGATCAGTTTCTAGGTAACTGATTCGGTTTAACAAAGAACTGGACCAGTAAAGTATGGGAAAAGATTGAAAACAAGAAATGCTTGATATGGATGATATCCAACACAACAACAACATTTCTCAACTTGATATTCAACCCAACATCAACATTTCAACAATGAAAACAACATTCAACAACAACAAAATTGAATATGAGCGAATTAATTACTACATAAATGAAATTAAATTGAATATGAGTGAATTAGTAGATAAGCAACATTCAACAGTAGATTAAACTGAACCGGAAAAATTAAATTACAAAAAACATACAAAACTAAAGGAATTATAATTTCGTTATAAACCTTAAATTATATATTGTATATACAAACCTAACGAAATTATAATTTCGTTAGGTTTGTGTCTTTCAATTCGAACCTAACAAAACTAAACGAAATTATATGTTACGTTTATCATTTAAGGTTTTTTCCACTAGTGTCTTTCAATTCAAACCACCTTGCCATCGCGCCCCTTCCCCTCTTTCGCCGTCGTCCCCATCGCCTCTTTGATGAGTTTTAAAATATATACCGCAAGTGCACGGTGTCTGTTGTTAGCAGAAACTGGCAAATATGGGTCGATCCACAGGGAGAGGAGTTCTATAGATTTATGCTCAACTATTTAACTACTTCAGGATCGAGAGGAATTTGACTGAATAATTAAAAACTAAACTAGAATAAACTAGAACACAAAAGGATGGAAGTTTATCAAATAATTAAAAACCTAGTGCAATCGATCGGTCCACCATGCTTATACCAATTTAATCACTACAATATAATTCAACAATACTTGGATTGAGGTTCGAATAATTAGAGTATTTCGTTAATCCTACGGTCGAGCCTTAACAACTCTTAGATCAACATATGCCAGTACGGCCGCTCAACATAATCAGACCTACCTATTGTAACAAGCCTCTAATGAGTATGATCTTTCGATTCTAACTCCTATTAGCTAAGCATAACCCATGATATTGCGCAATTACATGAATTAAACAAGCATAACAAATCAATAGGAATTACTCTAATTCAATTCGAATATCGAAGAACTTTAAACCACAATCAAATAGGTACAAACATGGCTTCCCTCTCTAAGCCCTAGAAAAAGACTACTCACTCATGATTATAATAAACACAATAAATATAATGCAAGTAGAAGAATTCATTGAAGAAAGCAAAGTAAAGAACAATACCGAATGATTGAAGAACTATGAAAACGAAATCAATGATCTTTATAATCTTTATAATCTTTATACCGAAGGGCAAGAGTTAATACAAAGCTAGAGAGAAAATGACTAAGTGTTTAAAACTGAAAACGCAAGAAATAAGATAGCCTAATCGAAAATACGAAAAGCCTATTTATAGTTTTTACAAAACCGGCTAAAAAAGGCAAAAATTAGGTCTCCCGAAAAACCGTCCGGTCGACCAGGCCAAACCGCCCGGTCGGGCGACGATGTTCTGAAATTACGACAGAAAAGGGGGAGATTTCGCCCGGTCAACCGGGCAGGGCCGACCGGTCGGGCGCGTAAGCAGTTTTGGAGCCTCTTTCGCCCGATTGGCCGGGCGAATAAGCCTTGGAGTTTGCTGAGTTTTGTGGCTCGCCTGGTCGGGCCAAACCGCCCTGTCGACCGAGCGAGTATGATTTCTCACTCTTTCTTCGTGCAATATTGTCCCAATCACTTGTGCAATACTAGTACAAAGTTGGTCTAAGGTAACATGTATAGGGTAACACTTTTCAAAATTTAAGTTTCTTGAATATGTACGTAACACCTTGGTAGCACTTTATTAATATGTAACACTTAATGTAACACTTTTTTTATAAGTAACATTTTGATGTATCACTTTTTTAATTGAGTAACATTTTGATGTAACACTTTAAGATAGGTAACACTTTTAAGTAACACTTTGATATTTGTAACATATTTTAAAGTAGCACTTTAGAATTGGTAATTAGTTTTAGAGTATAAGTAAAGTTTTAAATATAACACTATGATTTGGTTAATTATTATTTTCTTTTAGGAGCAGTGTTGTAACATCCCAAAATTTAAGAGTGTTTTAATTGTCATTATTAGCCAAAATTATATATTAAATATTCTTATTATATTTAAGTTGGAATATGACTTTTATATTTACTAACGATATTATGTTATTTTATTGGTGTCGATGTTGTATATTATTTATACGTAGCAAGTAATACTTTACGCGCGTTTAATCATAAGTTAATTATTTTATTAACTTAATTATACTATTATATTTGTGAAAATGAGTCTGGACAATTTAGAGTTTAATTAGAAATAATTTTATGTTAGTATGATCATATTTGCAAGCATTTATAGACGGAAGATTAGTTAGAGATATTTTGGATTTTCATAGAAAAGAAAACCCGAAAATCAAACCCCCCAATATCAGTTAATTGTAGACCCCCAAAACCCCCTAGGCCGTTCATCTCTCTCTTTTGTTCCATTTTTTTCCCCCAAAAACCCATAAACCCTTGTTCTCTCTCTTTATCTCGCACCTCTCCTCCTTCTCCTGCGTGCTGCCACTCGGACCAGCAATTAACGCGCCTCGGTCGACTTACCGGAGCTTCGTCTTCTACTGCCACAAGCTAGCTGTCTTGTTGTCTGCTTTCTCTCTCCTCTGTCGCGTTGTTGCGCTGCTGGTCCTATTTTTCCCTGCCTTCTGTTCGTGCCTTGTCACTGCGGTGGTGCTATTGCTTTGATGCGACCGCTCTGTTGGTGCTTCGCTCGTGCGCCGCTAGCCTCCATGGATGTTGTTGCCCCGCGGTGCTGCTACCGCCACTGTCATGCGGTGATGCCACTTTATCGCAGCCGTTTTGAGGTGTCACAATTCACCCTTTTGCTTCTTTGTTATTTTCTCTTTTGAGCTTTGATGAGAGTCTGAGGTTGATTTCAAATATATGTGCTTTGATTCATAATTTGTTGTTTGTTGGTCATATTGATGAGTAATTGGTGAGGATATACACTGGAGGTGTTATTATGCTTTTGATTCAGATTCAGCTAGAATTGATAAATGAGTTGAGTTGGTAAATTATGGTGAAAGTAGCTAGGTTGGGGTGCATAGTAGGATTTCAAGTTTCAGAGAGCTGGAAGAATTCTAAAGAAGGCAATATCAAATTTATATAAATTACCCTCTATAGTTGAAATTCCCAAATTCATTACACCTTTGTGATAAAATATGTTAGTTATTTATTAATACATTAGTTCTGTTTATGTTTTTCAAACTATAATATGGACATTTTCTAGATATTGTGAGTAATATTAAAAGAGTACAAATATACTAACCAACTTATGAAGTTTGTACGAACAAAATATTGTACTAGTGAGAATTGAATTCTTCCAGGCGGTCAGAGAATTTAATTGGTTAGTTTTAAATCTTATTGTTCGGATATTTTTGTTTAATTTGACAATTGATCATGTCCAATGTGTAATTTCGGAAATGGGGTTACTCAATTTGTTTGATTTGATTCATTGATTTGATTTGTGAATTGTGATCATGATATTGATTTGTGTCTTTGGCTTTGGTTTATTGGTTTTTTTTACCGGTTAATTGAAATTCTTTGATGCGTTAATTATCTCTCAAAATGCGCTATGCAAACCATGAGTTGCGGGTAGTAGAAGAGGTTGGATGCCCTTGGAGTGATGCCTAGCATATATCATTACAATAGGAGGCCTTTGTGAGCTGTTGGGGTCATTGCATTACCCTTGTCCCATATGCCAAAAGTCTAACCTTTGTCACCTTTGAGCTGTTGGAGTCATTCTTGAATGACATCAAATTCCTCCCAAATAGCTTCTTAGCTCTGGTAACTTGGCCCATTTCAGCAGCACCTTTGTAAGTATTTGTCCTATTGTCCAAGTGCGCACATCCGGAAGGGCTGCGGTTCGTCACTAGTTGTTCGGGAATAGTAGGAGACAGATGAGCCGGGCCCACAATCTTCTTGGTGAGAGACATGAAAAATGGGATGGTTTTTGCTTGAAAGGAGGGGGTTAAATCTAACCAGTATGCCACACTTCATACCTGCTGTAAGACAATAAAGGGCCCATAGAAATGTACTCCAAGTTTCTCAAAGGGGCGTTTGGCCGAAGATTTTTGAAGATATGGTTGCAGTTTGAGATACACCTGATCTCGAATGGAACAATTTTCTCCTTTCTGTGTGTATGATGTGAGTTTTATTTTCTGCTGGTTACTTGAACAAAAGGTTATTTTTTAATAATATTTTATTTAAACCTGTTTGCTTGGACAAAAGGTTGTATTTTTATCCTATGAGTTATTTTCCAAAATGTTTGATGATTCTATTTGAATTAGGTTGAAAGGACAAAGTGTCACTCTGGCTCCCCGTGCTTCTTATTGTGTACAAAGTCATGAATACATGTAATTTCGTTTACAATCGACCTACGCAACTCGTGTTTATTATTTTTATTCAATTTCTCGAAGGTCGCATTTTAGACTACATTCTACAGTTGTCTTTGTAGCAAGCCTTTCCACGTTTCTTTTCTTTCTCCTCTCATATGTAGTTATGATATTTGTAGCAAGCCTTTCCAGTTCCAAATCCATGCAACAATTTTGCAAGATGATGAGGAAAAAGTTGAAGTGGAGGAGTCATTTCTACCGCAGACCTTAGTAGATGACACATGGAAAGTAAATAGTGAAGCAATGTCGTCGGGGGACTCAACTTCCAGTACTTTTGGGAGATGGATCATCAAGTTACAACAGTCAATCAATATCTTTCTCATGGTATTATCTTTACCTTGTTATTTCTTCATCCAAATATTGTTAACCTTTTCATTGAAGAAAACTAAAAGGGGATAGTGTTGTTGTTTTGGCTTTACGCAGTATTCAAATTGGCTTCTTTCAAATTTGATGTGGCTAAGAATAGTATTGAGCTACGACTTTCATCTCTGTTACTCTTCTCCACTAAAATTCATATGAATTTGGCTTCTGCTAGAGTATCAAATGTTTCTCTAGATACTAGGCTTGTGTTAAATAATGAACTTTCATCTCTCTACTCTTCTCTCTTATCATATAAGACTTTGAAGATTCTTTTTTTGTTCTTACTGCAGGATGATGGAGATAATGGCGTGATGCTTCGGGGAACACACATACATGGATAGGGCGATGGAATTGAAGATGAAAGAAAGAAATGATTTTAAGATTGATTTAGGTTTATTTTGGGAGAGTTATATATATTATGACTGGATTTTTAAATCAACTATTTATATTTTGAACACAATAGTATATTTTCAATTGTTGAATACTACTCTTTGGCTCATTCTTTACAATGACCGTTGAGTATTTGTACTCATTTATATCTATAATATCATTTTATTTCCTCTTCATTTATTACGTTTGTAAGTTTTAGTATTATTATCATTTGTTATGTGTCGACAAATTAAAAAATGTTACTATAAGACATGTGAAATAGGAGTGTTACTATAGCTAGCTAATAAAAATTGTTGCCTAGTATCTAATAAAGTGTTACATATGCTGACTTAAAATGATACATCGTAACTAATAGAGTGTTACTATAATTCACGAGATGACCTAGAAAATGCTACTATAGATGAAAAAGTGTTACATTTAAAATTATGAGTAACACTATAAAAATGCTACCTTAGTTTAAAAAAGTGTTACATTAGATAATTTTGAGTAACACTTGAGAAAGTGAAACATTAGCATTAGAAAGTGTTACCTTAGAGAATAGGTAGCACGGGCAGATGTTTCACCTATAAAAGTGTTACCTACTGCCTAAAGGAACACTTCTAGGCCTTTAAGTAACACTTTTGGGGTGATACTTTAGGCCAATTATGCACTAGTGGAGATCTCTCGGATCTTCTATGGGCTATATGTGATCCGTTGGACTTCCGATCCGCAACACAAATGAGGGCACTAAACGCCTAATCTGCACAAAAACATCTAACACACGAAAACAAGTCCAAACATATCAAATCACACAAAAATCGAGATCAAAAGAGCTCAAAACGACTATCAAAGCTAAGGGAATTGGACTAAATAATCTATATAAAATAGACACATCAAATCCCCCAAGCTAACCTTTTGCTTGTTCCTAAGCAAAACCACACAAATGAGTTACAAGATATAATTGTTTCACCCCATAGAAAATGCAGTTCGAAAGTATTAGCGGACTCAAAATCAATCAAGAGGGCATGCATCATCATCAATCAATTATATCAAGTCAACGACCAATCACCGAGAAAGACAATCAAGCACGGTCATTACGCATATCATGCAGATGCTAAGATGGTGCTCACAAGGGGGAACACTCTTCTCTCATTTTTATGGCAGGCAAAAGATGTGCCCGATCACTCTCAATTCCCACCATATGTCCCTTCCCAACTCTCTACTCTCGTGTGTTTAGAAGGTAACATAATGACACTCAACCTAGTTCAGTCGACTCAGAAATGACACTTACTTTTTAACTTTCACTAGTGGAAAAAAGCCCATCTGATGCGGTCAAAATCGGGCTTACTGATGCGGTTTTGGTCCGCATCGAGTGGGCCCGCAAACTCACCAAAAAACGTGCGGTTAAAAACCGCATCGATATAGTGAGAATCTGATGCGGTTTTCCACAATAACCGCATCAGATTGTGGGTGTTGAAAAATAAAAAAAAGTGGCGCGCGCATCAGGTTTTCACAACAAGCACGAAGCAGCGCCAAAATAAAGTCAACAATGGCATTTTACTACTAACAACAGACAACAATTTCACAACAATTTTTCATATAAAATATAATCAATAATTTTACATATATATACAAAATACAGAAAAAAAAGTATACATCAAATTAAAAAATGAAATTGTGTACAAAAAATAGAAAAATCTGACAAACTTGTAAAAAAAAATAAAAACTTACAAAAATATATATAACATATAAACAGAATCTAAAAGAGAAAGAAAAAAAATTGAAAACTAAAATACAAAACTAAAACCCTAGATCTATAAAATATATAATAAATTCAAAAAAACTAATTACAAACTAATAATAATACACGAAATCCAAAAAAAAAAAACCTATTTACCAACAAAATTACAATTAATGCGAAGAGAGAGATGACAAAGCAGTTATTGCTTTCGATGAACGACGATGATGAAGAGAATGGTGATTTCGTGCGCGACGACGAAGCTTAAGAGACGGCGAGTTTTCGAAGCTTAAGAGATGACAAAACCGAGAGTTTTCGACGAACAACGAACGAAATCGGTGAGCTTTCGATGAACAACGAACACGAACGAAGTCCGGCGAATTTTCCGAGAGAGAAATGCGGAAAAAGTAAGTGATATTCGTCGTTTCAGAAGACGGAGGAGGGAGGACGGAGGAGGGTTTAGATATTTGTCGTTTCAGAGGAGGGAGGAGGGAGGAAGGAGGAGGGAGGAGGGAGGCGTGGGGGCGTGGAGTGAAGAGAGAGAAATGAGATAAGGGATTTAGGTTAGAAATGAGATGGGTTAGGTTTAAGCAAGTGATATATGAGATTTGGGCCGCGGATATTGGGCTGTATCATCACTTCATGGACAGATTTTTTGATGCGGTCCAAGAACTGCATCAGATTTTTTAAAAATCGCAGCGGTTTTTTTGAATCTGGTGCGGTTTTTTTAGGACCGCATCAGATTTTTTTGCCAACTTTCCCTCTTATTTTTTGGTTGCTTTTTCGGATGCGGTTTTACAAAACCGCATCTGTTACTAAGTGACATATAAGGTTTTTTCCACTAGTGTTTGATCCATTGACTCATTTTCAATTCAATAATGCAACACATAAAGATCAAGAGGACTTTCAAAGGTTGTAATGGGGCTGAGGTTAAGGGTATGGAAAAATTTGGAAATGTGGTGGATAAACCAAGCATTGAGGAGCATAGACTAGCAAAACTAGGCCAATGAGACCTTCATAACTTCACTCACTTATCTCCGAAATATCACAACATTCACTTTCTCAACTCAATCACCATTTTCACTTTCTTTGAACTTGTTTTGCTTTTCAAACAACACTTTATTCAATATTTTCAAACTTTTTGTTCTTTTTCTTTCCTCTTTTTTTTTCTTTCTTTTGGATTTTTTGTTGTTGAACTTCCTTTCTTTTTTTTATTCCAAACACGAAGTGATAAGTCGATCATACACCCAATAATGAACTAACTCCAACTAGCACACATCACAACATACATAACTATCAAGACAACCCAATCACTCAACTAATGCTCCCCCAAGCTAGGCTTGGGACAAGAATCAAATAAGGCTAAAGGGCTTGTAATGACGGTTAGTAATCAAAACAGTCAGAAAGGCTTCAGCGGGGCTAGAGATGGAGTAATGTAATCAATTATAACTCTAGAGCTAGAAATTATGAAAAGAACGCCTCAATCATGTCAACATGTATGCACATCAAATTTTCAAAGAGTACAGGATCAAAATCAAGATCAATGTCAGAACCGAGAAACTAATCACACAACAAAGAGGAAGACTGGATGAAAGATAGGCAACTATGGCTCAAGAAATCTCACAATCTAACCAACTTAGCTCCAAAATCAATGCAAGTGCCACAAGTATCATGCAATCAAGGGTCATGGAAGATTGAAAATCAACTCGAGACTAACAAATATTCATGCCAACTATCATAGATTAAGAGTCCAAAAAGTCATTCAAAAATTTTGGGGCACAGGGAAACAATCATGCAACTCATAAAGCTCATGTCAAGCTCGTATTTTTGGTATTTTTTCAGCAATATTTGATTTTTTTTTTTAGGAAAGCAATGAAACTAAACTAAGTACACTAAAAGCAGTAAATAGAGAGGAGTGTACTTACAGAAATTCTCCCCCCCCAAGCTGAACTCGGCAATGGCCTCATTGCAGCAAGAGGGAAAGATAGGACTCACTCGTCATCATCAGACATATCCGCAGTAAAACCGCCACCGGTAGTACCTGCATCACCAAAAACATCATGGCCAGAAGTACCATCCCCAGCATGGTCAGTGGGGTCAGTACACTGGTGTGTACCATGAAGGATGGGTGGCATTATGGGCAACAAGTCTCTGGTGAAAGTAGTCATGGTAGCTAGGGTACAGGGCATGGCGCATGTCGGACTCCACGGTGGTCAACCGTGTGTCCAAGGAAGTCAGGTGAGTCTGGATGGTAGCCTGACCAAGCTCAAGGCGGTCCATTTGTGAGGTAAGGGACTGATGTCCCTGCTCGAGGCGGGGAAGGACCGCCATCATAGGATCCATATAGGTGTGGAGGAGGAGGAGGCTTCCCCAACGGGCTGCCTGTGCTAGGTCCGCAGAGGTCGCCGGGCAATGGGCTCTTGACCACGCATAGGAAGGAGGTACGACCCCACACCAGGTTCCAGGCGGGTCTGAGCAGGGTCAGGGAGAAGGATAAACTCCTACTTAGCAATAAACCACCTAAATTTGTTTGCAGATTGAGCGGTTATCCATTTAGCATTGGTCATGTAATCAATACCAATCTCAGCGGGACCAGCTACGGCATTGCTAATGTCAGGAGCATAACCAAAATGAGCAGCAATAGCGGTAATGAGGCCACCTAAGACAATGGGTTGCCCCCTAACACTACCATCATCATCAAACAAGGCAGGCAAATTAGCGGCAGTCCGCTTCAGTTGGGATACAAACAGATAGGGAAGGCACAAAGAGTAATCAAATTTGGGAAACAAATAACTACCCATCAGAAAAATCTCCTGTTTCTGACAGGAGTGGGCTCAGCACGCCAAAAGAGTAAATCCCAGAAATCGCTGTAAGTAGCGAAGACTGGGAAAATGGAGATGGTCTGTAGACATATGCTGAGTGTTAACATCCTCATCTCCTGTAAATGCGGTCCACAAGGTATTAATTCGGACTGTGGGAGGGGGGCGATGGTCATCAGTAACAGGGAGGCTAAAAATAGCAGCTAATTGGCCCAATGATAGTTCTCGATCCTCATTCATAAGGCGAAAACAGAGAACTTGATTTTTGTTCCCTACTTCTAGTGAACTAAAAAAATTCAAGTGCAAGATGCCTATATGTCCAAAAAAACATGCCAAACATTGTTCCCAATCCCAATTTCTCACATAGTGTCTTAGTTTCGGCATATATACCCAAAGCATGCAAAGAATTTGTATCAACAAAATGGGTGGGGATTATATTCCGATATTTCAGTTTTTCAAATCTTTGCTTTTGCTCTAGAGTTTTGAAAATTACCTGTAGGAAGGTGGAATCTGGCGGAATTTGATTGCTTGCTTCCCCCTTTCGCGTTGCCTCCTCTTGTTTGACCTTGACATGGTGAAAAATGAAAATTTTGGTGAGGGAGTGAAGTGAGGTGGGATGAAGAAAAGATGGAGTGTTGGTGTGAGAAAGATGAAGAAAAGTGATGGGAGATGAAGAAAATTGAAGGAGAAGATGGAATTTGTGAATGGAGAAAGGTAGGATGGAATTTGGCAATGGAGGTTTTGAGGAGAGAGAGGGGGAGGGTTGGAGAGAATGAAGAGTGAAAGAAAATGTAAGAAGTGAAGAGGGGAAAAGAAAGGGGTCGACGGATAAGACGAGGCAAATTTCGCTGATGCGGGTTTCCATACCACTTTGACTTAAGCTTTCCAGGAAAAAGCCTTAGTCTAGAATTGTATAATAGAACCTTGTCACCAACATGAAACTCGCGCTTCTCTATCATCTTGTCATGAAACTTCTTTGTCTGCTCCTTGTAAAGCTTGTGGTTCTCATATGCTTCCAGTCGAAGCTCATCTAACTCATTCAACCGAAGAAGTCTTGCCTCACATGCGGCCTCTAAATCCCGAGGTTGATTTCTTTGACGCCCTGAGTGAGAGATACTCCATTTCAACCGGTAAATGACAAGCTTTGCCATAGACCAACCGATATGGGGTGGTGCCTAGAGGTGTCATAAAAGCGATTCGCGGTGCCCCACAAAGTATCTTCCAACTTTTGTGACCAATCTTTCCTTGACCTGTTGACTACCTTCTCTAGGATGCGCTTAATCTGACGATTGGAGACTTTAACTTGGCCACTAGTCTGAGGATGATAAGCCAAGCCAACCTTATGAGTGACTCCATATTTATTCAGTAAAGCTTTGAAGGTAATCTGATGAAAATGAGACCCCCCATCACTGATCAAGACTCTCGGGACTCCAAAGCGAGGAAAAATAATCTTCTTGAAGAGCTTCATGACCACCTTAGAATTATTAGTAGGTGAAGCCACAACTTCAACCCACTTAGTCACATAATCCACAGCTACCAATATATACCTGTTCCCACAAGAAGAAGGGAAAGGTCCCATGAAATCAATGCCCCACACATCAAAGGGCTCAATCTCCAAAAATCCCCATATGTGGCATCTCCTGTCTCTTTGAAATATTTCCCGTTCTTTGACACTCATTGCATGAAAGACAAAAAGCACGGGCATCTTTAAAAATAGTAGGCCAGTAAAAACCACTCTGGAGAACTCTATAAGCTGTGGCCCGTGAGCCAAGATGCCCACTACAAGGCATACTATGACAGTATTGTAAAATCCCAACTATCTCCCATTCAGCAACACATCTTCTAAACAAGCCATCTGAGCACTTCTTGTATAGAAGTGGGTCTTCCCAATAGTAATGCTTTGCATCATGATAAAATTTCTTGCACTGTTGGTAAGTCAAATTAGGAGGATGAGAACCACCAACGCAATAGTTAGCAAAATCAGCATACCATGGGGATTGAGTAGACATAGCAAAAAGATGATCATCGGAAAAAGAATCATCTATGGGACCATCAGCACTTGACTCAAATCTCAATCTGGAGAGATGATCTGCAACGACATTCTCAGCACCCTTCTTGTCGCAGATCTCCAGATCAAACTCTTGTAATAATAGTATCCATCGAATAAGACGCGGCTTGGTTTTCTTCTTAGTCAATATATACTTCAGTGCAGCATGATCGCTGTGGACAATCACTTTCGAACCTATGAGGTAGGTCTGAAACTTGTCAAGGGCATAGACAATGGCCAATAACTCCTTCTCTGTAGTAGCATAGTTGACCTGAGCTTCATCCAATGTCTTGCTGGCATAGTAGATAGCATGGAGGTCCTTGTTCTTTCGTTGGCCAAGCACAGCACCAACTGCATAATCACTAGCATCACACATGATCTCGAAAGGAAGACTCCAATCTAGAGGTTGTATGATAGAGGCAGTGATCAATGCTTCCTTAATCCTATCAAAAGACTCCACACAAGCATCAGTAAAATCAAAAGTGGCATCCTTGAGCAACAATTGAGTAAGGGGTTTCGCGATTTTAGAAAAATCTTTTATGAATCTGCGATAGAACCCTGCATGACCCAGAAAACTCCTCACTCCCTTGACATTCACAGGAGGAGGAAGTTTCTCAATCACCTCAATATTTGCTCGGTCAACTTGGATGCCACGTTCAGAAATAAGATGACCGAGTACCACACCTTCATTGACCATGAAGTGGCACTTTTCCCAATTTAAGACCAAATTAACATCAGTAACGCCTAAGTACTCTAGAAAGATTATGCAAACACACATCAAAGTTGGACCCATAGACACTGAAATCATCCATAATTAAATACCTCCATGATATTCTCAATGAAATCAGAAAAGATGGCCATCATACATCTTTGAAATGTGGCAGGGGCGTTACACAAACCAAATGGCATTCGGCGGTAAGCAAAAGTGCCATAAGGACATGTGAATGTCGTCTTCTCCTGATCTTCTGGGTGAATGGGAATCTGAAAGAAACCTGAATATCCATCCAAATAACAGAAAAAACTATGTTTTGCTAATCTTTCTAGCATCTGATCAATAAAAGGGAGGGGGAAGTGATCTTTCAAGGTGGCTATGTTTAATCTGCGGTAGTCAATACACATTCGCCAACCCGTATAAAGATGCAGTAGGAATTAGTTCATCCCTATCATTCTTAACAACAGTGGTCCCCCCTTTTAGGAACAACTTGAACCGGGCTCACCCACTTAGAATCTGAGATGGGGTAGATGATGCCCGCGTCAAGTAGTTTCATTATTTCCTTCTTCACTACCTCTTGCATATTAGGATTCAAACGTCTTTGGGGCTGTATGCAAGGGCGGTGATTCTCTTTCAAATTTATTCTATGCATACAAAAATCAGGACTAATACCCTTTAGATCATCAATACTATACCCAATAGCCTTTTTGTGCATGCGAAGTACTGTAAGAAGTTGTGAAAGTTGACTATCTGTGAGTTTAGTACTGACAATCACAGGGCATTCCTCATTATCATCAAGAAATGCATATTTAAGGTGAGAAGGTAAGGGCTTAAGCTCTAACTTCTTTACATGTGGCTCGGAAGTAGAGTAAATAGTCTCCATTACCTCACATTCGACTGCCTCATCAGTATCAAGGCCATTCAGATCAAGAATTTTCTCCAATGGATCATCTGACAGAAATTGGTGATAATCACCTCCAGAAATCTCTTCTAGTACATCAATCCTGCAGCATGTGTGCTCAAGCATAGGAGACTAAATAACATTGGTTAGATTAAAAGTAATTGTATCATCACCAACACTAAAAGTCAAAGAGCCAGATTTAACATCAATAACAGCACCGGTAGTACACAGGAAAGGCCTACCCAAAATAATGGGGATTTGACTATCCTCCTCCATATCTAGCACTACAAAATCTACAGGAATGTAGAATTTCCCAACCCTGATAGGTACATCCTCTAAAATACCCAAAGGATATTTCACGAACGGTGCCGCCATCTCGCAAAGTAACTACGTGTGCATTTTAGAACTCCCAAGTTCAGTTTATTACAGATAGATAAAGGCATAACGGATACACTTGCTCCTAGATCACATAAAGCCTTATCTATAAATAATGCACCTACATGACAAAGGATGGAAAAGCTACCAAGATCCTTTAATTTTGGAGGGATTTTATTTTGCAGAACAGCACTACACTCTTCAGTTAGAGCAACTCTATCTATACCACCAAAATATTTTTTCTTAGTAATCATGTCTTTCAAAAACTTGGCATAAACAGGCACTTGAGAAATTAAATCAGTGAAAGGTACTGTTACCTCAAGATTCTTGACCATAGACATGAACTTACCAAGTTGTTGATCAACCTTGGATTTTTGCATCCTGTGGGGGAAAGGCAGTGGTAGTGTAGGAGAATCAGTAACCTTCTCCTTTTGCTTATTTGCTTCATCTACTTTCCCTTGCTTAATTTCGACTTTTGAGTTATCTTGAACTTCATTCTCGGTCACCACATCATTCTTGTCCTTGGAGGTGACGAATCATCGATAGGCATAGGAGGAGCATCATACGTGTACCGCTTCAAGAGTGACAAGGATTAACAGTTTCTTTGGGAATTGCTTGCCCTTAGATAAGCTGGGCAACTTAAGTGAATCCATCTTCATGCTCAACTGGGCAAGTTAGGCAGACAACAGGGAATATGCATCAGCATCCAACTTTTTCTTTGTAATATTCCTAGAAGAACTATGATCATTTGCTGCTAAGTTGGCCAGAAAACTGTACCCTTCATCCACCTCCTTATCTAGGAAAACACCCCCTGCAGATGAATCAATTGTACTCTTAATATGGGGTTGTAGACCATTGTAGAATGCTTGGGTGATGAACCACTTGTTAAGATTGTGGTGTGGGCATTCTCTTTGCAGGTCCTTGAACCTATTCCATGCTTCCTTCAATGTCTCATCAGGTTCTTATTGGAAGGTAGCAAGCTTGTGTCGGATTTCTGCAGTCTTGGTAGGAGGGTAGTATTCCTTCAGGAATGCTTCAGAAATAGCACTCCATTCAGTTGCTGTAACATCATTCAACCATTTCTGAGCTTTGTCTTTCAAAGAAAACTCAAATACCATGACCTTCAGCTGATCAGGAGTGACCCCTTGATGCTTAACGGTACGACAAAGTTGTTGAAACTGTTGTAAATGATTTGCAGGGTCTTCAGATGGATGCCCTCCAAACTGGTTCTGTTGGATCATATGAATGAGGGCAGGCTTGATCTCAAAGTTGGCCGCTTGTATGTCAGGCATAGTAGGGCATGTGGGAACATTGTTAGGGGAAGGTACCCCATAAGACTTCAATGACTTAGGAGGCATGATTGACTCTGATGGTTCTTCCGTGGATTTTCCCTGATTAGCAGACTGCTTCTTCTTCTTTTGTTTCTTCTTGAGTTACCGGAGGGTTTTCTCAAGATGAGGATCAGTTGGAACTGGAGTACCTGTTCTTTTAGACCTGGGCATAAAAGAAACAAAGAAAAATGTGTAGTGAGATTGCCTCAATTGGAACTTGAAGTTCCAATGAGACAGTAGAAATAGTTCAAATAATCAAGCAAAAAGCTATAGAAACTAGTCGTCTCCTCAAGAATCGGCGCCAAAACTTGATGAGTTTTAAAATATATACCGCAAGTGCACGGTGTCTGTTGTTAGCAGAAACTGGCAAATACGGGTCGATCCACAGGGAGAGGAGTTCTATAGATTTATGCTCAACTATTTAACTACTTCAGGAGAGGAATTTGATTGAATAATTAAAAACTAAACTAGAATAAACTAGAACACAAAAGGATAGAAGTTTATCAAATAATTAAAAACCTAGGGCAATCGATCAGTCCACCATGCTTATACCAATTTAATCACTATAATATAATTCAACAATACTTGGATTGAGGTTCGAATAATTAGAGTATTTCGTTAATCCTACGGTCGGGCCTTAACAACTCTTAGATCAACATATGCCAGTACGGTCGCTCAACATAATCAAACCTACCTATTGTAACAAGCCTCTAATGAGTATGATCTTTCGATTCTAACTCTTATTAGCTAAGCATAACCCATGATACGCGCAATTACATGAATTAAACAAGCATAACAAATCAATAGGAATTACTCTAATTCAATCCGAATATCGAAGAACTTTAAACCACAATCAAATAGGTTCAAACATGGCTTTCCTCTCTAAGCCCTAGAAAAAGACTACTCACTCATGATTATAATAAACACAATAAACATAATGCAAGTAGAAGAATTCATTGAAGTAAGCAAAGTAAAGAAGAATACCGAATGATTGAAGAACTATGAAAACGAAATCAATGATCTTTATAATCTTCAAGGGCAAGAGTTAATACAAAGCTAGAGAGAAAAAGACTAAGTGTTTAAAACTGAAAACGCAGGAAATAAGATAGCCTAATCGAAAATACTAAAAGCCTATTTATAGTTTTTACAAAACCGGCTAAAAAAGGCAAAAATTAGGTCTCCCGAAAAACCGCTCGGTCGACCGGGCCAAACCGCCCGGTCGGGCGACGGTGTTCTGAAATTACGACAGATTGGGGGAAATTTCGCCCGGTCAACCGGGCAGGGCCGACCAGGAGGGCGCGTAAGCAGAATAAACTAGAATAAGCCTTGGAATTTGCTGAGTTTTGTGGCTCGCCCGGTCGGGCCAAACCGCCCGGGCGAGTATGATTTCTCACTCTTTCTTCGTGCAATCTTATCCTAATCACTTGTGCGATCTCTCGGATCTTCTATGGACTATATGTGATCTGTTGGACTTCCGATCCGCAACTCAAATGAGGGCACTAAACGCCTAATCTGCACAAAAACATCTAACACACGGAAACAAGTCCAAACATATCAAATCACACAAAAATCGAGCTCAAAAAGGCTCAAAACGACTATCAAAGCTAAGGGAATTGGGCTAAATAATCTATATAAAATTGACACATCACTCTTCCGCCGCCACCCCCATCCCCTCTACCTTCACCGTTGCCCCCTTCTACCGCTGCCACTCTTGTCACCTTCAGTCGCTGGCGATTCTCTCTCTCTTCTTATTATTTTCTTCTTGTTGCTGAAACGATAAAGTTAAAGCACATACCATCTCCAGTTCTCCACTGACCATCTCCTTAAAAGAATGCTTGTTTGTGATGGATGTTTTTTCTGTGGCAGTGGGTGGTTAATTTGGTGGTGGTAGGTAGTTTTTCGCACTCCCTCACTCTGATTTGGGTGGGTTATTGGTGGGTGCCTGGGTGTTGTGGGTTTTGGTGGTGGTTAGGAATTTATGGCGGGTGGTTGGACGGTGTTGGCGGTTGGGATGGGGGTGTTGCTGGTGGTCATGGTGGAGAGGTGACGGTGGTTAGGTTAGCGATGGTGGGGTGGTCAAGGAAGTGGCGATGGTGTTTCAAGGAAAGGGTAAGTGAAACCTTGAGGTGGGGTGAGGTACGGAATGGATGTAGAGGAGTTTGGGGGTAAGGAAAGGGTAAAGGGAATCATTGAATTGACTAACCAAACAACAAGGGAATCAAGTGAGTTGATTCCCTTACCCTTTTTTGAAAACCTCTAACCAAATGCCCCCTTATAAGAAACGAAGGGAGTAATACTAAATACTTCCTCCGTTCTTTAATAACCGCAACATCTAGGTGTGGCACCTTATTTAAGGCAAGCATCAAAATGGGGAAAAGTGACCTCAATGCCCTTGGGATTAAAGAAAATGAAGAGAGAGAGAAGAAAGAGTTATCACATGCTAATTACTTAAAGTTTACCGGGTATAATGGGACCAAACCCGCAAAAAATGATTCTCCGCCATATTTTCAAACCGAAAATTTCAAACATCCCACCAATTTTTGAAATTTTACAAACATTACCCATACAAAGCCATTCATTTTCTTCCCTATATAAGGAAACCCGTAATAACCGAAAAAAACTTTAAAGAACACTACTAATTCTTCATTTGCACAAAGACACAATGCACTTGGTTTTAGTCCAAAAACCAACTTCTATTTTTTTCACTAACACACACAAAGCACTTAGAGGCGTATGGAAGAACCTTGTCTTGAGGAACTCTACTTGATGGAAGTGAAGAACTTGATCCCGACTTGAGTTAATGTTTTCGAGGAATCCGATGATAGTGAACATGAGTTAGACCCTAGGGATGTTGCACAAAGAAAAGGGTCGGGGGTAAGACAAAAGAGTTAAGTAATGAAGATAGGCATAACATTATACGAAAAAATTTTAATTGCAAGGGGAGGGGTGTAAGTGCATCAAGGAGGGAAATCAGTTCCAAGGGGGAGCAATTGCTGTGCATTAGCACGGTATTATAATGTTAATAGATGCACTATACAAAGAATCCGGGCTAGTGCCATATCTCGAACGTCGAAGGACATTTAATTAATGTTCAAAGTAAGAAAAGGGGAAGAGTTTGATCTTGAAGTCTTGCGAGGGCAATTCCAATTGAGAAGAGGACAACATTTAGGGCTTTGGCAATTGCACTTGAAGTTTCACACAACAAAGTTTATTGGTTGTTAAGGACATGTCAATTAAGGGAACATACAAATAGCATCAAACCCTGCTCTTAAACACAAGCATAAACTAGCAAGACTTCCTTTATAGAATAAGTACCAGCACAAAGGAGTTCCACAAATAGGAAAAGGGGAACATTAGAGACAAAAGCCTTAAAAACATAACTACGGAGATCATTAGATCAAAGAAATGAAGTATTGCCAAAATCGTGGCTAAATGGCCCGCCAATGCATGCAAAACAATATGGATTCACACAAGCAACACTAGGCCTCATATCAATCCATAAGACCCCGAGTTCATACAAACCGTCACACAAGATGGATTCAAAGATACAATTAATCAACCAATTAACAAATGCCAAAGTCCAGAGTTGAATATTTTGGATTTGCGATTCTTTCGAGCACTTTTGTCCATACAATACAAGGCCTTTCCAAAGAATAACTAAGGATTTAGTAGAAAATGTGGAAATTGCATTTGATGTTTTTGATCCTAGAAGTCTCAATTATATATGCAAAGATTTGTATGCTTGAGCTTTACAAGTTAAAGGTGGGAATAACTATAAAAATCCCCACAAAGGGAAATAAAGACTTGAGAGGTTAGGGTTATTTCCAACACAAATAGAAGTTCCTAAAGACTTGATGGAAGAAGTTGTGAAATATCACAATGATGGACATATTGATGTCAATGTTGTTGTACAGAACAACATTGATAACATTATATGACTGCGACATTCAGATAAACTAGATGGGGAGGCTGGTTTATTTTAGGCTGGTTTTTACGCTGATCATGGTGAACATGCAAATTTAGACAAAGGTCAGATTAGTTTTATATTAGCTCTTCTTTTTAAAAAATATTTTGCGGATATGGTAGATGGCCACCCGCTTGTTTTTGGGATCAGTGGCTTCTTTGTATAGATGTAAGGTGGATGAAGAAACCACTTGAAAGAAAAACCTTTTTTGTAAAGTTATAGTGTGAGAAGATGAAGGGAAAACATTTAATAAATAGACGCAAGTCCCATTTTTTTATAAAATTGTAAGGTGGGAAGATGACGGGATATTGCTAGAAAAGCCTTTTTTTGTAAAGTGAAAATGTGGCATCGATAATGTTTATGAATATGAAATCCCTCAAGCATTATTCAAGCATTCATTTTCATTTATATGGACTTTGATCATAAGCTGTAAAAAATGAAGTGCGAGACTACAAAGTGAAATAAATATTGTGCTAATACAAGAATTAAGACTACAAAATGTGAATATGTGAAGCTAAACTAAATGAGACATGAACTATACCATACCCGCATCACCGTTTTGGAAAAAGAAGCAGTGGAAAATTGGATATGAAAAAGGTAATACAAACAATAAACATTATGAAGTTAATGCTCATACTACTAGTAGGAAAAATGAACCAAATTAAACCCGAATCCAACAAACTAACAATAACTCAACATGTATCTAACAATTACTAGAACCTTGAAATGGAGCATGAAGTATATCATCTAAGCAAATTAAACATTCAGATAAATATCAACTTTCTCCCTATAAATTATGCAAAATATATAATTATTCATAAATTTCATAATTAATTTTTTTTTGTATTTTTTTGTCCATGAGAAATTGAAAATTTGACGTCATAACGCGATAAGTAAAAAATAACTTTAAAAAGTTTGAATTTGAAAATAATAGCTTAAAAGAAATTGGGGTAAGATAATATGTCATCAATAGTGTCTTGTTAGTATCGTAATAATAGTGTTAGAAATGTAATTACTTGTTTAAGTCTTTTAGTTAAGTATAATTATTATAAGACTTTATCATATTTTATTTAAAATATTAGACAACAAAGTTATAGTGTATTGATGGTTAAACTTTTACTTTTCATTGCAAAGGTCACGTGCTTCGGATACCTTGAAGTTACAATAATATTTATATTTTTAAAATTGAGGAGTTCACATGGATATAAAGCATTTGCAATATAATTCGAGGAGAGTGCCACGTGGCATGTAGACGTCCTTAGGAACGTCTTTTTAATATATTTGTATAGATAGATATGTTCCTACTTAAAACAAATCACCATGTCCCTTGGAAAATAATTAGGATGCCTAATAATTTATGGGTCAAACTTGTTAAGCAAAAATATTTAAAACAAGACAACTTATTCTCTTATAAAACTAAAGCTAATGTCTCTTGGCAATGGCGTAAACTAATGACGCTTCGTACACCTTTTAAGCAAGGTCTTAGATGGATGGTGGGGAATGGGGAGAATATCTCATTTTGGAATGACAATTGGGTGTTTAATCACCCTATTAACAAGAAGTACTCCCTATTATCGGGTTAGAGAAGGTGATGGTTAATTTTTTCATAACAGATGCCGCCAATGGAATAAAGATCTTCTCTAAATTATGTTCCGATTAATGTAGTGGATGATATTCTAAAATTTTTATCCCTTCTAATGAAATGGCAAATAGGATTTTTGGGGTCTTACTGCAGATGGAGAATATTCTGCTAAATCAGGTGCCGTGACCGCTTCAAGGGTATGGCTTAGATCCGCCTAACCGTGTTAATTTTGCTTGGATTTGGGGTTTGTCTATTCCACCCAAGATTAAATTCTTTTTGTGGAAAATTTGTCGAATGGTCTTCCTACTAAAAAGAGGTTAGAAATGAGTCATATTTTCCTTCCTTTAGAGTGTGTTTTTGTAACTTCCACTCAAGATGACCATCACTTATTTCTTGACTTCGTCCTTTTATGCATGATGTTTTAGAAATAGTTAATGTCAATGGGAATTTTTCCCCTTCCTATCGATAATAATGATCTCTCTTTCATTGAGTACTTTTGCAAACTTAAGTCTTGTTTGACTCTTAAGAATCTCAATTTCTATGCTATTGTTTGGTGGTTCATTTGGTATGCTAGAAATAGTATCACCTTTCGTCGGAAAGCTTTTCTCCGACCAAACTAGGGCTATGATTAAAGCTTATATGCATAATCTAGATTGTTCCAATTCTAATTTTTCCAATTTGGGATATAGTCAACAAGTTGCTAAAGAATCTAAAAAGCCTAGGCCTAACATTATTTGGTCCCCCTCCTCTTGATTTTGTTAAACTTAATTTTGATGGTTCCAAGTTGCGAAATGGTAGAAGACGAACATGGATTTGTTATTAGAGATGATGCGGGAATCTTTTGCTTAGTGGTGCTAACGCCATTGCCGATAATAATTCTATTTTAGTTGCCGAGGCCTGGGGTCTAAGAGAAGGTATTAGGGGAGCTCTCTTTGCGAGCCATAATATTACTACTCGAGGGGTGATAATCTCGGTTATTCAAGCTATTAAAAGAATCTGAAAATTCCCCGGTCTATTAATGCTCTTATTAATGATGCGTGAGGATCCGAGAAAGTTTGATAATTATAATATTCAAAGATGTTTTTAGAGAAGCTAATTATGCCGCGACTGGATGGCAAATCGTGGGCCATTCCACTACTAATCTCTCGTTATTGGTTTCAATCTCCCGATATTGCTTTTCCCAAGATCATCCGTAAGGATGCTTTAGGGTGGCCGTTTAATTGGGTTTCTCCTAGTTTCTTTCTTTCCGGCTAAAAAAAAAAAATCACCATGTCCCATTGATGAGAAATAGAAGAAAACCGTAGAACCCCAAAACAAATACTCCTCCTTCCAAGTTCCAACTCCCCCTAATAAAAAATTCTAAACTAAAAAAGAAAATCTCAATTGTTCAATTCAACATCTAATCTCTTAATTCCTTCTTTGGTACTACCCCATCCGAATTCTAATCAACTATCAAAACACTCAAATAAAAAAAAAAAAACAATATTTCGTGGGCAACACAAAAACCCTCTATTTTGACATTTACCAAATAATAATCCAACAACTAGCATTTACCTAACAAACCTCCAATCCACCCGAAATATTCAAGGATGAAATAAACTTATCTAGGTGCGACTTTCATAATAGGAAAAAGTACCAACGCAATCCTTGGCTTTATAGGATTTTATGTGAACAATGTACACAATCCCTAGTATATTTATCTTCGTTGCACTTCATCATAGAGTCCGCCCCTACCCTCTTGGAACCACCATGTACAAGATTGAACTACTTTCTATCTCTTCTTCTTGAACGAATTCCAATTTCCTTTTCTTAGAAGTGATAAAAACTTTCCCTCCTTTTGCATTTGTCGAATTGGTGAAACTTGAATCGGATGTTGTGATGAAATTGGAATCAATTCTTGGTTGCCATACGTAATGAGGATCCTCGTAACCTTTCTGGAGTAGGAACCTCCTACTCATGTGTTATTTTTTTCACGAATTATCACTTTCCCGAAGAAAAAAATAGGATAATTTTTGGTCATTTTTACCCAAAGGAAAACGATTAACTAAGATAGAGAATTATGTGAAGCAAAACGATGAACGAAGAGAAAGAAAACGATAGAGAATTGCTTGGTATATGGATAAAAAAAACCCTAGGAGTGGGTGTTCTTTCCCAGGATGAAATGGATGAACAAAAAAAAAAAAAAAGCAGATGAGAGAGAATGAGTGATAGAAAGATCTAAATGTTAGTGGACCCATTTGTGTTTGGGAAGGAATGGTTACTGGTTATTAGATAATGTTAGGTGAATTCATTTTAATGCAATTAATCAAAGGGGTAGGTAATGTTTTATTCAATTTTTACTAAAGGAATATAGTAAGGGTAATATGATTATTTTGGGTAAAAGTTTACAAAAAATAGAAACGTAGTAGAGCTTATCAAAAAACCCGACCCCGAATTTTCGAGCCTAGTTTGGGCAGAATTTTTGGCCCGTTGTGGCCCGCCCCAATTTTTTTTGCTTGGGACGGAAAGATTTGCCCAAAACGACTTTTTAGTCTCTAATTTTGGCCCGAAATGATGAAATTCAGCAGTCCAAAATTTTGGCCCGAATTTGTCTCAACCTGCTCGACCAACGCCACAATTTTAAGCCCGGCCTGGTCCTACTACGATCACCTCTAAAAACGTTGTAATAAATAGTGAACTGTCATAAAATGAGGAAAATATTGCCATTATTAAAGAACGGAGGGAGGAAGTATTGATAAAGTTCAAATGAAGTTTCTAAACCCTCCTATACATACAGTTTTGCGCGTTCCTCCATTACAACCAACTGCATAAACCCTTAGCCTCCATTCTCTCTCTCTTTCTCTGTCTCCTGCATGCAAGCATCAGACATGGCAACTTTCCGCTTACTTCGTTCCCAATTTCATCATCTCAATTTCCCTAATTATTCCATCTTTCGCAATCGACATCACCAAAACCCTATAAGTTCCCGCCATTTTTCACCTCCATTAAATCCCCAATTCATTCACTCAATTAACCTCAAACAATTCCCTGAATCTCCTCTTCTCGTCGTCAATTCTCAAGCCAAACAAACCACGTCTAATTCCCCACATCAAGAACCCATTTCCGACAAAAACCCTAATGTTTGGTTAGTTTTTCAGCTCCACCGGAACTAACCCTAGAATAAGTAAGTCCGTCGAAGAATCGGTCGAAGACCGGGGGGATACGGTTTCTTGAGGGAGTTCATTGGGGAGAGTCAATTCTCAAGCCAAAACAAACCCCCGTCCAATTCCCCACCTCAAGAACCCATTTCCGACAAAAAATCCTAATATTTCATCAGCTTTCAGCTCCACCGGAACTAACCCTAGAATAAGTAAGTCCGTCGAAGAATCGGTCGAAGACCGGGGGAATACGGTTTTTGAGGAGTTCATTGGGGAGACGGAAGAAGGGGAAGGTGAATTGGGTG
>CANSZD010001657.1:0-181603 GCA_947648045.1 Beta corolliflora | reverse complement strand
AAAACAGCTTCCTAGTTTCTTTTATCATGCCTTGTACCGTAAGAGAGATCTTCCTGACGCTGAAAGGCTTCAAAGCAGGCATCAATGGCTGAATTCTGCGTCAATTAATCTAGAAAAATCTAGAATATACTATGTAAATATATATGATTTAGCTTAAGAAATATCTAAGATAAATATCCTAGGAAAAATCTAGACTACAAAGCTCCTTAGAAAACACTAGAATATTGTAAAACAAAATCTACCTAAGTCGGTTAAACCAATGGACCGACAGCATAAATGTAGTAAATTTTTTTACTGTTCCTCCTATTTTCTGCAGGAATGCGTACATCTCGGATTGTAATAACTTTAACCTTATGTTTGACTTTATATAATTCTCGCTGTTTTCACCAAAAAAAATGGACCAACATAATGCATGTATAAATAGAACTAGGAATATGAGCTTGTATGAAAAAGAAAAAAACCAAGCATCTAATATAAGTCCAAACCATTTAACAAAGCTCTCCCTTTCCTAGTTACCACTCTACCATAAACAACAACAATATTACTTATAAAATATATTAAGCCCACTACAATTCCACAACCATTTCCAACAATTGGTATCCGAGCCATTTAATCCAAACCTCCACTACATCATACAAATTATCATACTCCCATAAAACTTATACACCAAACACAAAATATACCAACTCCCTTAAATAAAAACCAAACACCACATAAATTAAAATGACTTCCCCGAACACTTCAACCTCAAACACATTTAACTAGCCCCAAGTAAATTGGAAACCCACATTTAAGGGAGAAAAATATGAACAATGGTCTATCCAAATGAAATCCATATTTATCTCACAAGATTTGTGGGAGTTAGTACAAAATGGTTATGAACAACGAAATAATTTAATCCAAGAAGCTACTTGGATGAAACATGACGAAAGCAATATAAACAAAATCGGATAAGGGACAATTATGCCCTATCCTTAATATATAGGGGAGTATATGAAACAATTCTCCCTACTATTATGGTCGCTACAACGCCAAGGAGGCTTGGAGTATCCCGGGAGATAAAATATAGGGGCTCAGAAAAGGTAATACTCTTTAAACTCCAATATTTATGAAGAGACTTTGACAATCTATTAATGACGGAAAATGAAACAATTCAAGAGTTTTTTAGTCGGGTAACAAATATCATAAATCAAATCCGAACTAATGGAGATAAAATTGAAGATGCTCAGGTAATCCGAAAAATATTAAGAAGTCTTCCCAAAAATTATGATCACATAGTGGCTGTCATAAAGGAGTCTAATAAAGATTTATCTGAATTAAGTTTAACTGAATTAATGGACTCCCTTCTAGCACATGAAGATAGAATGCGCAGATTTCCGAGAGGCGACCACTAGAACAAGCATTTCAGGCTAAATTAAAATTCTCTAATAATGGAGAAAATAAAAATAAAAATGGCTACGGTAAAAATATCCAAAAAGGAGGGACATCATATACTGTGGCCGGGGGAGAGGAAGTTATAAAAATCAAGGAATTCGAGATAATAATCAATCTGGCTCCTATTGTAATTTATGTAAGAAAAATGGCCATAACACACAAGATTGCCTGTATAAGTGTAAGAGATGCAAAAAACACACCCACCTTGAAAAAGATTGTTGGTTCCGGCAAAAGGACGAGGCCAATTTTACGGAAAATAAGGAGCCTAAAGATCAATTATTTTATACCTGTTTAAATGCTCACCAAGAGTCAAATGATATATACATGGTATATTAATAGTGGTTGTTCAAACCACATGACTGACAATAAAAATTCATTTGTCAGTCTGGATGAAAACATAAAAACTCAAATTACTCTTGGTGATGGAAGCAACCAAGGGGTTGCTGGTAAGGGGACAATAGCCGTTAGAGCAAAAAACGGCTCGTCTAAATTTATTTCTGATGTTTTCTATGTCACCGGGCTTGCACAAAATTTGTTAAGTGTAGGCCAACTAATCCAAAGAGGTTATATGGTGAAATTTGATGCTAATAAATGCCTCATATTTGATAAGAGAAAAGGACAATTAATTACTACTACTCAAATGACTCCTAATAAAATATTTTCGTTAAGAATGCAATGGGAGCATAATGTTGTCCTAAGTTCTATAATGGATGAATCCACATTGTGGCATTTAAGATTCGGGCATCTAAATTTTAACAGTTTAAAACTGTTAAAACAAAAAGAAATGGTGATTGGGCTTCCACCAATAATTAATGAAAGAAAAATTTGTGAGGGCTGTATATACGGTAAAATGCATAGATTGTCATTCCCCACTTCATCTTGGAGGGCTAGAGCTCCATTAGAGTTCGTTCACGCAGATATATGGGGCCCAACCAGAAATCCGTCTCTTGGCGGAAAAAGGTATTTTCTATTATTTGTTGATGATTTCTCTCGCATGATGTGGGTTTATATCTTAGAGCAAAAATCAGAAGCATTTTCCCACTTCATGAAGCCCTCACAGAAAAACAAAGTGGACATTCTATAAAAATTCTAAGAACAGATCGTGGGGGAGAATTTACAAGTAAAGAATTTAACATCTTCTGTAAGGAGCATGGCATCAAAAGAGAATTAACAGTAAGACGCACACCTCAACAAAATGGTGTTGCGGAAAGGAAAAATAGAACAATTGTTGAAATGGCCTGTAGTATGATGCAAGCTAAGAATTTACCAAAATATTTTTGGGCCGAAGCTGTCCATACAGCAATGTATATTCTCAATAGGTCTCCCACGAAAGCAGTGAAGGGTATGACACCCTATGAAGCTTGGCATAAGAGAAAACCAAGAGTGGAGCACCTCAAAGTATTCGGGTGCATAGCATATGCCCACATCCCGAAAGAAAATTGGGAAAAACTTGATGGAAAAGGAGAAAAATGTATCTTCATTGGATACAATGAAGAATCTAAGGGGTATCGTCTCTATTAGCCTGAATCCAAGAAATTAATCATCTCAAGAGATGTCATCTTCGATGAAGGAGCACAATGGACATGGACGGAGAAGGAATTTCAACCACATGAAGGAGATTTTCTTCAACCAAGTCCAAGTGAAGATGAAGGTCTGACTCATCCAACAACGCAGCCATCATCCAGTCCATCATCACCGAGATCTCCAACAACATTCTCGAGATCTGTGAGTCCAACATCAAGATCAAGCTCTCAAAGCTCAACTCCAGTAGTGCAACGTTCACAAAGAGATCGGCGACCACCAAGCTACTTGGAGGATTTCCAGTGCAATCAAACTATCATGGCTCTCTTCACCAGAGAACCACAAAGCTTTCAAGAAGCAACACGAGAATAAAAATGGATCGAAGCCATGAATGAAGAAATCAAGATGATCGAGAAAAACAACACATGGGAGATTGTTGAGAAACTTAAAGACAAAGAAGTCATCGGTCTCAAATGGGTCTACAAGGTCAAGTATAACGAAGATGGCTCCATCCCGGAAATACAAGGCTCGTCTCATCGCAAAAGGTTACTCCAACAACCGGGGATTGACTTTAACAAGACATATGCTCCCGTTGTCCGCATGGAGACTATCATGTCGATCCTTGCTCTTCTTTGCTCAACTTAAATTACCAAGTCTTTCAATTAGATGTCAAGTCGACATTTCTAAATGGGGAACTCGAAGAAGAAGTATATGTTGAGCAACCCCAAGGATATCTCATCGAAGGCAAAGAAGACAAAGTATATCGCCTTCGTAAAGCACTTTATGGGCTTAAGCAAGCTCCCAGGGCCTGGAATAGCAAAATAGATGGCTACCTACTTCAAAATGGGTTTATAAAAAGCCCAAGTGAGCCATCACTCTACATCAAGACTCAAGAGAAAGAATTTCTCATCCTATGCCTCTATGTAGATGATCTAATCTATGCTGGCACAAATTCAAGGATGATCGAAAACTTCAAGAAGACAATGATGAAGGAGTATGAAATGACCGACCTTGGAGCAATGAAGTACTTCCTTGGCATGCAAGTCAAGCAAAGCCCGGGAAGAATATTTCTCTCACAAGAGAAATATGCAGACGACCTACTCAAGAAATTCAACATGAATGAATGCAAGCCGTTGGCTACACCAATGGCACTTAATGAAAGGCTATCCAAGAACGATAGCAAAGAGAAGGTCGATGCATCAATATATCGAAGTTTGGTCGGCTCTCTCATCTATCTTACACATACAAGGCCCGACATAGTACATGCTGTCAGCATCGTATCCAGGTTCATAAGTGAGCTAAGTAAAGCTCACTCCGGGCAAAGAAGAAAAGGATTCTCAAGTATGTCAAAGGAACAAAAAGTTATGGAATCATGTATGAGACGGAGGAGAATCACAAGCTTACGGGATACACGAGGCGGTGATTGGGCCGAAGTGCCGACGACCGAAAAGTACGAGCGGCTACGTCTTCCACTGGGAACCAAGGCCATATCTTGGTCATCAAAGAAACAAGCAATGATAGCTCTGTCATCGAGTAGAAACAGTACGTAGCAAAGAACAAGTGCGGCATGTGAAGCGGTATGGCTCAAAAGAATTCTAAATGATCTACAACATACATCAGAAGAACCAACAACTATCTATTGTGACAACATGTAGCAATAGCCATGACGAAGAATCCAGTCTTCCACAGCCGTACGAAGCACATCGAGATACGACATCATTTCATCCGAGAGTTGGTCGACAAACAAGAGATCGAGCTACAGTTCTGCAAGACAAGGGAGTAGCTGGCAGACATTTTTACAAAGGCAATTTCAACAGAAAAATTCATGCAATTCAGAAAGCAACTCAGAGTTCAAGATTTTTCTGATGAAGGGGGAGTGTTGAAATTAATCTAGAAAAATCTAGAATATACATGTAAATATATTTGATTTAGCTTAAGAAATATCTAAGATAAATATCCTAAGAAAAATCTAGACTACAAAGCTCCCTAGAAAACACTAGTATATTGTAAAACAAAATCTACCTAAGTTGGTTAAACCAATGGACCGACATAATGCATGTATAAATAGAACTAGGAGTATGGGCATGTATGAAAGAGAAAAAACCAAGCATCTAATATAAGTCCAAATCATTTAACAAAGCTCTCCCTTTCCTTGTTACCACTCTACCATAAACAACAACAATATTATTTATATAAAATACATTAAGCCCACTACAATTCCACAACCATTTCCAACCGTGCCTGGCTTAGCTACAAGACCAATGTGTGCTTGTCGATTTTATGGTAACTTGGACAATAGGCTTAATTAATTCAATAAACAGTAAGTGGCACTGATTAATTTCAGATAGACTACTTCAATGCATTTTTATTCCAACAGGTCTTGGTTACACCCAGTATACACACCGACACAAAAAATTCTAACCTCCGTTTCTTTGTAGTCTTACATTGCGTTTAACGCGTCTTCGACGCACTACTTGGCCTCTATATCTCTAAATTTTGTATTTGTAAAAAATATAAAAAGTCAATATTCTAAAAGTACATATCGGGACGAATCAAACAAGCACTTACATGCACATGCTTTTCTTAACCATAAATCACAAATGTTAGTTAAAGGAAATTAGCGAATAGTGTCGAAAAGTGAAAGTGTAATTATTAAAAAGAAACGGAGGTAGTATAAAGGAAGAGTAGAACAATATATAAAGTAAAAATACTTACTAAAACATTAAGTCCAAAAAAAAATTTATAAATGAAAAGAAGATTGCAAAAAATGATAGATTTAGAATAAAACTAGTTGTTCTCTACCAAAGTGAATATGAAGTGTTAAATCAAACACTTGAAATAAGTGGAAGAAAAGAGTTATAAAGCAGGGCTTAAGTCATGAATTTAAAGTTAAGGGGCCGATTCTTTTTTAATATACGTTTTTTGTATTTTACCCCTTTACTTTTTTTTCCGCGGGTTTTCAAGGCATGCATTTGACCACTTCTATCTTTAATCACATTTACCCCTAGTTATACCATTCAATATGCCCAACTCCCTTGCCTTCAAGTAGGGAATGAAAAGAAAGTGAATTAATTGCCCATGGAGGTATTTTAGCTTTATTTAGAGAACATATGACTAGAAGTCAGCAGCTTATGTGACTTATATTGATAGTTTGATACTATGATTTTATTGATTTACTATGTTACTAATTACTACCAGGCATGCAAAATAGTTGAAGGACAGAGATATACAGGAGATTGAATGACAAGCAAATCGATAGCTTTTTTTTTACTGAAATGTACTTGTAGACAACCATATGACCATAAAACAGACATAAAAACACATAAGCAATTAACAAATCAAACAATCAACAATTATCAGAAGACAAAAAAAAGTACTTAGAAAAATTGCTAATAAATTTAACAAAAACAAATAAACAGTGAATCTTACTATATATATAATATATTGATATTAGAAAATTAAATTTTAGAAAATAGGGAGAATCCAAGAATTGAAGAAAGTATCCTCTCAAAAAAAAAAATTGAAGAAAGTATACATTACCTCTACTCCTCTAGTGAATTAACGTTTGTAGTAGAAATTAAGGGAAAAAAATAAAAGGATAAAATAAAAAGAAAAGGAGGAGGAGGAAGTCTAACAGACATATAGCGTAGAAGGTGAAGTGAGGTACAGTACAACCGTACAGCTTCTTTAGAAGCTTGGTAAAAAAAAACCCAACTTAATGGTTACCATGATTTGATTATTTGACCTCACATTCAAAAAAATATTTCTATCTATCCTACTTTACCACTAAAGCAAGAGCATTTATTTGACATAAAATCCAATTTTATAATATATAACTTAAAATTCTGCAGGGGCCATCTTAAAAATATATGGGCCGCGAAGTTGGGCCGGCAGGGTCCCCCCAGGTTATAGGTATTGGATTATGCTCGTGAAATAATATTTTTATTCCTTTTAAATTTTGTACATAGTAAATTATAATATAAATTATTGATTAATATAACCATCGGCTTCAAGAGAGTACATAATATATACTAGCATTTTTTGCATGCTATGAGTGCGTGTTATATTAACGTTTTTTTTCTCAATTAGTTATTCACTAGTGTTACAAAAAATTTGATTCGAAAAGACATTTATAATTATTTTTTATTTTTAAATATTTTTTTTTCAAATCAATGTTTCGTTGGTTTTTTTAGTATAATTATTAATATGAAATTCAAGTTTTATTTTTTCTTGTGATTGTGTTAATAAAGTTATATTGTCAATTTAGAATTTGATCAGAGTTTTTCACACATATGTAAGAAGAGGAAATCATTCTCCTGAATTTAATATTTAATTGAAATTTCAAATTCAATTTCATTGTTAACTTGTTCTATATATATATATATATATATATATATATATATATATATATATATATGACAATTTAAATTCATTAAGGATATATTAGACTTTTTGTAAGGGGGACATCATCTTCCTCCCCCCTTCACTTATATAATAGAGATATATAAATATATAATTAATAACAAAGACTATAATACAATCATGTTTTTGAAATAGGTTCATGTGTAAGAATATAACTGATGCAATTAAATAGTGTAGTGGTGTTAACTATGGAGGTTATAAAAATTTTAAGAGTTTTTTTTAATATAAGAAAACTAAAAGGTAGAATACGTTATTATTAGTATTAGATTAATGAGTATTAATATATACATTTGTATTTAATTGTTTCCAGAATAGAAATAGTATCTTGTCTATAAATAAATTTTTCCCACAAAGACCAATTTAAGATTGTAGAATAATTGATTACTGCATTTATATTTCAAATGAGAGGTTTAGTTCACTCCTAAGCCTCCCTCTCTCATTTATAAACATTCAGAGGTCACTTTTTTTTTGTAAAAAAAAGAAATCATTTTTTTATTTTAAAAAATAAAATAAAAATTACCAATATTGAATAGATCCATGCCTATGGGGACTCAAACTCATACCACCCCGAGCCCCACCCAATTGACATCCCACTTCTCACCATTCAAATCACAATAGTAATTAGTACGTACTCTCCTTGTAAAATTTTTTTATCTTTCCTACTTTGAGTGTGCTCGTTTGCCAATATACTTATTCAACCTTAAATACCCTTCATGACATACTAGTAAAAATTATAATAATTAAATATTAATAAATTAATCATTGAGAGGAATCAAATAAAATTACATATGACTATATTTTTTTTATATATTGAAAAGAATATAAAAGATTTTATCTAATTATAGATAATGCCAAGATTTCAAATGAGAAAGAAAAAATACAGAGGAAATACACTATAATGGAAAACTCTCCGGTGAGTCACCTCTTATTTGTATCCCCTTTACTTGTTCTACCAACTCCCAAATTCCAGAGTCATACTCTCTGCTCCCCCACCATTTCTATCCCCTGTGCTCATTTTCGTCGTCCATCTTTACACCTCTTTTATCTCCATCATCATCATCATCCAAACAACACCTTCCTTGCTGCCCCAAAAATTACTGGTATGTGCTTTTTTTTTAAAGAAGATTTCAATTTATGCTACTGAATTTAAAAATTGTGTATCATATACATCTAATAATTGATTTGATGAAGCCTTGAGATAGAAAAACAGAGATATTTACTTCTCAATTTCACATTATGTTTTCAAAGATAGCTAATTTGATCATCAAAACATATTGTAAATAGTACTATTGATTGTTTATATATTTTGTACTTAATTAGTTTTGCTTTTCACATTCAGAAGACGCGTTCGATGACTTCATGCTGATTAGTCAAAGTAAATGAATAATTTTGTAAATTATTTCATTATATTTTGCTTGTATACAAGTTTTGGAGTTAAATTCTTGAGTTATATATATATATATATAAAGGGTAGGAAATGACAGAGAAACGAGGAGAGAAAATCAACGGTGATAGCTCAATTCTTAAAATCCACTAGGTTATAATTAAGAAGTTCTTGACTTTATCTATGAATCGCGACGACTTTATCATACTCATACTTGCTTCTTAAATAGTTGATTGTATTAGTTGATTTGAGTAGCACATTATATCAATTGATTAAACTAACAAGGAACAGATTGGACTTGTGATGTTGGTAAATTTAGCTGTTGTTATTAATGGTTAGATCACATGATAACAAAAATGCTGTTAAAATGTTTCGTGGTAGCGAAGGGGAGATTAGTTGGATTAGCCCACTTCTCCATAGGTTATATATTCACATATGCAGCTTTCTTGATTGCTTCTACATCGGGCAAATTTGGTTAATTCGTGTGTTGTCTTCGCGTGGTTGTTGAGATAGCCACATCTAGAAGGTTGAACTCTTGGAATTTTTAGACTCAATTAAACACCACTTTCAGGACACTATGGCCATTGGCCAATAACATAATGCATAGCAAGATAAGTGTTTTTTATTTTGTTTTTCTGAATGTTTTTGGTGCTCACTGCTGGCTGCTGTGAGCTTCAAGAATCAATTGTCTATCGACTTATTCAGATGCGAAAATCGGCATTCCAGCATTGTGGGACGAATACTTAAAATTAAAATTTCAGTCTTTATGAACTCCTTGTTCTAATAAAATTAATGATGTCAAATTTAATAAGTAATGGCAACTGCTGTTTAACAGTACAGGTTGTTTGAGTAGACCACCTCTCTGAGTGATGGAGGGCAGTGAGGGCCAACAAGAAGGCATTCAGAAGACAGAACAATTTTTCTGTAAGGAGTTGACTGGAAAAGATGTTTTACGTTCACTCTCTGTACCAGAAAGCCACTCGGATGTGTTCTTTGAGGCACAAGATGAGAAGGGTGAGGTTGCTGTATTTGACCTTCATAGTGGGGAAGAGTGGCGTTTTCGTTTGAGGTTCTCCAAAACCAATAGAAAATGCACCTTCCTCAACGGCTGGCTCCAATATGTCAAGACCAAGGACTTAGTTGCTGGTCATTCCGTGGTATTTCACCGTAGGGTTGGACTGGAAAGTACTGAGAAATTGCACCATCAATTGTTCATAGAATGTATAGCTAAGAGTCAGAGGTCCTCTGGAAGTGGAAAGCCCGAGTCATCATCTACCGATAGATCAGGTCAGAGGAATACCCGAAATAGTCGAGCTTTTGATGCCATGTTGAACTGTCTTCATACTCTTGAAGATAATATGCATCTCTTTGTGCGGGAGAAATGTATGAACCAGTCAAGGCTGCCTGTTAGTCAGAACAAATCTAGAGCTTCACGTAACTACCACTCAGACTCACTGATCATTTTTTCTCAGATTTCTGCAGAATGTGAAAATTGCTTCCTGTATTTGAGTCTCTTTCCTAAGAATTATGAAATTGACAGAGATACGTTGGTGCAGCTGTGGTTGGTAGCAGGTCTTATTAAGGAGCCGTTTGCTCATGACATAGCTGTTGCCTATCTTGAAGCTCTTCAGTCCCGTGGGTGCATTTCCTGTTCAATGGAGGACCACAGAACTGGAAAGGTGTGGTACAAGGTGAATGAATTTACCATTTCTAGCATCTTTTCAAAAAGATTCAACCACAACCACCTTAGGGTGGACAAAATGGGTGATGCAATCATAGATAGGTCTCAGAAGCCTCCTGATCATGTGGCAGTGCAAGGTTTACCTCAAAATCTTGGAGTGCTTAAACATCTGCCATGGATGACGACTCTTTGGTTCTTACGTGGTTATGAGTCTCACATAGAGTGTTTGCCGTATAATTTCTTTATGTCACTGAGGGTACTGAAGGTTTTGTGTTTTAATGGAACCAAATTATCAGAGATCCCAAGCTCTATAGCCATTTTGAATTCTCTGGTTTACCTGGACCTCTCAGAGACCCTGATTAAATATTTGCCAGAAACCATTGGCCGCCTCCAAAAGTTGCAAATATTGAAGCTCCAGAATTGTCCCCACCTGGTTACACTGCCTAAAAACACAACAAAGCTAACAAGTCTTGAACATCTAGATCTAGGTACACATTGCTACTTAGATTCTATGCCTTTTGGGATAGGAGCTTTATCTCGTCTTCGCACATTGTCGGAGTTTCCCATTAGCCCAGAGTATGGATGCAGCATAACAGAACTCAAGAACCTTGAAGACCTCCAGGGAAGTTTATGCCTCTCGAGGCTTCAAAATGTTTTCAGCTTAGCAGAGGTTGATGAGGCCAACCTAAGGCAAAAAAAAGGTCTTTCAAGACTCGAGCTTCGATGGAGTCCCAGACAACAAATAGACTCTAAAATTGATGAGAAGATCATTGCATATCTTGAGCCCTATTCATACCTGACCCATTTACGCATACTTTATTATGGTGGTTCTGCATTTCCAAGTTGGATTGCTAATCCATCTTTCAAGAACCTGGTGAGCGTAACCCTTTTCAAATGTGAACAGTGCCAGTTCCTACCATCTCTAGGTCAGCTACTCTCACTTGAATCACTCAACTTAAATGGACTGTCTGGAGTGAAAGTCATTGATCTTGATTTCTGTGGAGATAATACACCCAGTGGTGACGGAACTGCTAATGTGGCATTCCCAAAATTGCAGAATTTTGCACTCACATCCATGCTTAATTTGGAAGAATGGAGAGATATGGGAGAGTTCTACTTTTCTTCCCTTCATAAACTTGCAATAAAGGACTGCCCCAAACTCGCTTCTTTGTGCAGCCTTTCAAATGTCCTCTCTCTTCAAGTTTTGGAGATAAGTTATTGTCCTTTACTTTCGTCTTTGCCAATGGGACGTTTGCCTGCTTCAGTTGGAAAACTATTGATTGAAGATTGCCCCTTACTTAAATCAAGCTGCTCAAAGCTGCATGGTCAAGATTGGTATAAAATGGAGCATATTCCCAGCATTTGGATAGACTATGAAGAAATATCTGCCCCATGATCTGAAACCGTGCAGGACGCATCCAAGAAGTACACCATATCTACTCAGTATTTTTATGTATCTCATGATTAAAGACTCATGCAACCGACCCCGTCCTATTGGGAAAGGCTTCTTGTTATTCTTGTTTGCTGTTTGATTGGAAATTACAAACATCACTTTTAACAGCATTAATCGTCTAGATAGTGTGCAAAAATTGGAACCACTCTAGATGTTACCAATGCCAGGTTGTATGCTGTCTGTTTATGATTCTGGATATCACAACACCGAACTGCAGAAGTGTCATACTGAAGAGTTCACCACGCAGCAGCCAGGCTATCGGCTACCATTGTGCATGCAATATCTAGCCAGGTAGATAGTGGGAGATATTCCCAGAATTGCTTAGATTTTTAGGTTAATCTTCTTAATCAACATATCTAATGGACTATATATCTCAACCAAAGCCATGAACATTCTTGAATATCTGAATTGTAGTAGATTTTTCTCTTTGTAAGTTGCAACGCTGAAGGCTTATCATTTATTCAGAATATTTAGATAGAATGGATTTGAGTTAAATTGTTGTAATTCCCTTAAATTATATAAATGGGCTGGATAGTGTTTTATATGTTGACCTGAAATGCTAAACCATGAATATGTCTAGTATATTCTTGTTTAAGACAATTAAGCTTAAGATAGCTCAAGCTACCACATCTCATGGTAGAAGTTTGACTATATATATCCATACAAGTCACATAAGGCTATATGGATAGGCTGACTTCTATCTATATATCACAGTCTTGTCTTTGTTTGCCCTTATCGATTTTTCTAACTATACAAGGCATATTTGTTGAATATACATGAAAGGATTGTCTTATGCTAAAAGTTACCAGTTTAATTATTGAAAAAATTAATAAGATACCAGAAGCTTATTTAATTGAACAATATCCCTAAAGGTGAACAATCTAATTTTATTATCCAGAAGATTGGGGAGCCAAATATGTTCTTTTGGTACATATATATTGCCAAGGAAGGAGGGGGCAAAAAAAAAAAAACACTCCGAGTATACTGATTATCTGTTACTAAAGCTACCATACGTATTTAATTATCAGTTTTGACATATTTCAGGGACAGTGATCATTGGTGATCAACTTCGTGAATTGTATAGCTAGTCAAGGTTTCAATGGGTACAAAGTCAATGACTACCCTAGGGACCAAGCTGATCTTGCACCAATCAGCACCACCTTCTTGAAGGCATCTTTGTTTTAGCAACTCACTATCTTCGATGATCAACTGTTTAAGAGACAGCGGCATAATTCCATCCGGCAATGACTGCAGTGCTGCACAATCCTTTATTTCCAAGTTTATCAGGGCAGCAAGCCGATTAAGACAAGGCAGAGCGTGCAACACTGGACAACCCAAGATCCTGAGATCACGTAAGCGAGGCATTAACATTCTTCCTTGCCACTTTTTAAGGTTTTCCATGTCTTGAAGTATTAGCAACTCTAATGCCGGGAAATTAGAAGCTGTTCCTCCTGAAAACTCATCATCCACATATCGCACCATGTACATTTCCTGTATATGAAGAGCTTTCAGGTATGGAATTTGGCCTAGAATTGGCAAGCTTCTGCATCCATAGCATCTTCGCAGATGAATGCTAGTGAGCTTGCATTCTGGTCTACTTAACCAATTTGGAAACTTAGCACCACCATATCCAATCACCTTTAGTTCTTCCAAATCTCGGTGAGGTTCAAGTCTCTTGAGGACTCCTTTTGCTTGTAGTCGTGTATCATTCGAGTCCTTGATCCATCCAAGTTCCAACCTTTTGATGAATCGCTTGTTGCCCAACATGGCTTTCTTAGCTTCATCTTTGTCCCCAACGTTTTCAAGTTTTGTAAGGCATATCGATCCCTGAAGCTGCTTCAAATTATTCAACTCTGTTATCCGACATCCATCCTTAGTGCCCACAATAAATGCAGGAAGTGTCTGGAGTTTGGTTAGCTTCCCGATGTGAGGAGGCATACAAGACAAAAATTTGTCTACCTCAAGATGGACTAGGTTAGTCAACTTCTGCATATCTCTAGGTAGTTCAAGTATATGACAACTAGTAAGTCTGAGCACTTGTAGTCCAGTGAGCTTAGAAATTGATATGGGCAACTCCTCTACGTTTGTCCTGGAAACATCTAGGAGCCGGAGATTTTTCAAATTGCCTATTGATCCTGGGAGCTCATTGATATAAGTTGCACTCAAGTTGAGTACTCGAAGGGATTGTAGCTTACTGAAAAGTCCATAAGCAAGCTCTTTGATTTCTATGTGGTCACGGATGGTAACAAGTGTACGCAGACCCTTGCATTTTTCCAAGTCTTTCAGTACTTGAGGTGTAATGTTTCGGGATATAAGAGATACATGCCTAGATTTACTGAACCAAGTCGGAGAAATCACAATAGAAGAGGGCATACCGTTGCTCAAAGATGAGTATGCATCGATAAATTGTTTGTCGATCTGCAGGTAAAGGTCTGAGCTGACATATTGAGCATAACGGTAAATGAATTTGTGCATTTTGTAAACTATTGGCTCATGCTCGTAGACAATAATCGACCTCGATAACAATTCATCAAACAAATTGTTCCCCATTTCTTCTAGGCTGCCTGCAGTGTAGTGTGATTCCCCCGGATGCCCTTGCGTAATGAGTCCTTCTGCGATCCAGTATTGTACCAGATCTTCCTTCTTGAAATTGTAGTCAATAGGGAAAAGAGAGAGATAACAGAAACAATTTTTCAGAGGTTGGGAGATATCTGAATAATTCAATCGGAAAGCTGAAAATATATGTTGTCTAAATACTGGCATCTCCCATAAGTCTCTACGCAGGATGTTGGACAATCGTCCCTCAGGCTCAGAGTAGAGGTGGAGTTTTATGACATTGGCCACCAAAGGTAAGCCTTCGCAGAATCTTTCAGCTATCTCGAGTGCAGTCTGTTTCTGAGTTAAACGCTTTCTCTTGGAAGAGATATTGTCAGTATCTGATGCTGATAAGAGGTTTTCACCTAGGATGATCGATTGACAATTTTCTACAGATAGCCCTTTCAAGTAATGTGTAATGACAGGAACATTACTAATAGAAGTTACTGACTTTGTGACTTTCGGATTGCGAGTTGTGACAAGAATAGCAAATGCAAGGGTGGAATGGAGAAGAGATTCAAATTGTTCCCAATCTTGCAGATTCAGAAAATTACACAAGTCATCTATAACAATGAAAATTCTTTTTCCTTTACACCAGTCACTGAAAGATTTCAGTTTAACCTCTAACTGTTGTTTCTCCTGAAACTCCTCCATATCTGCTTGGATCATTATTGACCTTAAAACTTCAGCCAAATTGAAGTTCCCCGACAAATTAACCCAGAATTTTTGGTGGAAGAGCCGCTGAATCTTGATATCTTTCTTGATCATATGAGCTAGCAAGGTTTTCCCTATCCCCAACATTCCTTCTATCGAAACAATGACACCAGTAGTCCCTCTTCCTGATCTACTGCTGTTGGCAGCACTACTGCTCCTCCCGAAGGTCGTCGAACGAAACAGCATCTTGATGATCTCATCCTTTTCGGACTCCCTTGTGAAAGGCTTGAATTCAGTCAGTGGCTCACTTCCAACTGTGTTTCTGGAATATTCCATGCTATGAAGAGTAACCAAGTTAGATGCTTTTTCTAATAGAGCATCCAAGTTCTGTTGCTGCTCGTCGATTTCCCGAGAGACAATCCAGTTCTTCAAGAATGACAGAGCGTTCTGTGTCTTCCTCATCTCACCCACGACATTTGCAATTAAGTCTTCGATGTCGTAGCAAGCTCTTTTAACATCCCCTACCCACTCTCGGTGCGGCTTGCTGCTTATAAGCTCCCAACCATCTACCTTATCAAGCATTGAGTGAGCTTTGACATAACTCATCTCAAGAGCTTGGAGCTTCTTCTCCACATCGGCTATTACATGGCGAAACTGATCACAACCAAAACTTTTAATGGTGTCTATAAACTCTTGCACAACAACAGATGCAAACACCCCACAAACAAATTCTAATGCCATAACTAACAAACTCTCAGAAATCACCCTGCTCAAAACTTGTATATGGTGCCTTTTTTTTTGTAGAAAGGATTATTATCTGAGATTTAACTTGCATAAGCTGCACTTTACTATGTTACTTTTTTTTTCCTCCCCTTTCAAGCTTCTTTGATTTTTTTTTTTTTAAAAATTTTCACAAACTAGAAAAGTTTAATTTTCTTGAAGAGACTACTGTCAAATGATGTCACATGATGTTGAATTTTCTCACCCACATCCTTCACCACTCATCACTGCGAAGGTTCTTAGAAGTTGCATTGATAATGGATGGGAATGCACTCATGCAGGACAACATTAACATTTGTTGGTCGTCCTCTTCAATTATTGTCCTTTATTGTTATGGAAAATTAACTAAATAATTTCGATGAGGTGTATTGACTAAGACTTTTTCTATTTAATAGATTGTCTTCACACTTAATTATACTCTTTACTTCCAACCGCTATTCTTATTGAGATTAATATATCTACCCATCGGGTTAAGCAACCCACTAGAAATAGATATTTAAAAAATTAGTAACTCTATTGAGTTGGACTCCATTAAATATTAATGTCTATCTCTAGTGGGTGTATTACCTACTGGGTAGACAAAGTTTTTTCCTACAATTAGGATAATCGGTATCCTAAAATCATATTTAACACAGTCAATTAGTAATCGTCAATTAATTCAAAAAGTAAGGAACTTTTTTTTTTCCTCTGAATTCTATCTCATAGCTATATATAGCACTAACAATTTGATATTTACATGTTTTAAAATGAAAATCTAATGTGATCCTATTACTTTTTCGTTATTTTTCCTTGTCTCTGAGGAGTATGTTATTTGACCAAATATACTACCCCGTTTTTTTATAATCTACACACAAAAAATTCGGATCATTTTCTTTTAAATCTAAATATTTTTTTAATACCCTTTTGGAAGTAGCCCCCACACACCTTTCTGATTTCTGCAATCAAATCTCAATAAGATGTACTATATGGCTAGTTCTTCAGATTTTAACATGTTTATACAAGCTAGTGCAAAATGATGCATTATGGGCCCGGCCCATCTGCTGGGTCCGCTCTTGCACAGATCCAAAATGAGGTTCAGAGCGTAAGCACTCCCCAGCATATATTGTTAGGAGGTCTACTATAGATTACAAAAATGGCTTTCCTAAATTACAGGTAAGAGTTTTAGAAAACGCAAGATAATTTTAATTTCACTAAAATTTTCATGGAAAAATTCACGACAGTGTGTATAAATTTCGCAACGAGGATCTATGTTACACGAAATGAAATTTAATCTTGGCCCTTGGATAGTATTTACGCCTAAGCACTGTAAATACCCCGATCTCATTTATGAGAATTTTATTCACATAATATTCAAACTTATTTTTAAGGCTTAGATGGCAGAGGGTTTGTGAGGAGCATTAACTTCATCTATTAATGCTTTTACCTTCAGTCATATCTTCTTCAATTAATCAAAGGGTTTTTTTTAGGTAGGTTTTAATTTTCTTCCGGTAGATTTTCCTACGTGATTCGTAGTGTGTACTTTAATTACTTGCTTTGTTCTTCATTGTTTTGGTTTCCTTTTTTTTTTTTTTTTTTTTGAAGGCAAACATGGGAAGCATTGTATTAAGCAATATCGAGTTCCCCTAAAGTAATCAAACTTTGGGGGAAGAGGTCAGTACAAACAATTTCATCATCAATGTTAACTTCCCAACGAGCCACAAGGTGGGCAACCGTATTCCCAACCCTTCTAATATGAGAACAACGAAAAGCATCAAAAGTTAAACTAGCATCAATAATCGCTTGATAGAATAAAAAGATGGGAGATCCACCCTTGGCCTTTCTTGAGATTGCATTCACCACATTCATTGCGTCACATTCCAACCACACACGTCTACCACCCATTCGTTGCGCCAATTTCATTCCAAACATTGCTGCTTCTGCTTCCGCCATACCAGCTGACCATCGAGAAGACAGACGCCGCGTTGCTGCTGCCACAAAGCAACCCGACTCATCTCGAAGAACAGCCCCTAATCCCACGAAACCACTGTCATTTATATGGGCATCCACGTTCAGTTTTAACCAACCCGCAGGTGGTTTCACCCACTGAGTTATAGCCACCGTAGTAGAGAGCTGAGGGTATTTAGTCACTTGAGCTCTGTACTCTCTAAAATCATAAACAAGTTTAGTAAAACCCATGGCTAAATGTACAGGAGAGGCAATTTCAGTTTCAAAAATAGCTTTATTTCTGCACATCCACGCAGCCCAAGCCAACGTAGCGAAGTGACGTAGTCCATCATTGTCCACCTTTCCTGCAACCCACATAAAACGATCCGCAAAGCATGTACTTGGAGCTTCTAACAATAACTCAGCAAATTCACTTGGCTGCCATATAGACCACGCATAGGAGCACTCAAAAAGAGAATGAATAATTGTTTCATCCGTAGCCCTACATACCTGGCACGTTCGAGAAGTGGATATATGACGGTGATAGAGACGTTCTTGGACAGCCAAACTACCTTTGCAAGCACGCCATATGAAATGGCTTAGTTTCGGCGGCCCATCAAGACCCCATACCCATTTCCACAGCTCTCCTGCATTTGCACCAAACATCAGCGCCCACGTTCTATCATGACCAAGTCTACCCAGCCAGTATCCCGACCACACGGAGTACTCACCTTCATTGTTGGGCCACCAGTACAGTTTATCGTTGGGAAACGAAGGAGATAATGGTATATCCAATACCCTAGCGCTGTCATCAGCATTAAAGACCTCACAGACCACTTCTTTATTCCAACATCCATTCTCAAAATCAATGAGTTCAGCTACCCTCATAGTCATATTACTCCCTTCAGCTGGAGTTGGCACAAAAGAAGATCCATCGCCCGGCAACCAAGCATCATCCCAAACATTTATATTCAGACCATTTCCAACCCTCCACTTTAAGCCCTCAAGTAATAGAGCCTTCGAGCCCCATATACTCCGCCATGAGAAACTTGGATCATAGCCTCGGAAAGCTTGAATAAAATATGAATTTCTAAAATATCGAGCTTTTAGAATAGCTTGCACCATCGATCCATTCGCTTCACACAACCTCCATCCTTGCTTAGCTAGAAGTGCCTGATTAAAACATTTGAGGTCGCGGAACCCCATTCCACCCATAGCTTTTGGCAAACACAAAGACTCCCAAGAGTGCCAATGTAGCTTACGCTCCGACCCAACCGCACCCCACCAGAACCGAGCAAGTAACGAGTGAATTTCATAAATGAGCCCCTCTGGAATCCGAAAAATACTCATCATATATGTGGGGATCGCCTGCGCAACAGCCTTTATGAGAATCTCCTTACCCGGGCGAGACAAGAGTTTTTCTTTCCACCCTTGTAATTTCTTCCAAATCCTCTCCTTCAGACATGCGAACACAGCTTTTTTCGAATGGCCAATAATGGTTGGAAGCCCCAGATATTTCTCATGCTTCTCCACTTCACGGACCCCAAGAGTTTCAATTATCTCCCACCGCCTCATAACATCGACTCCATTGCTAAAAGCTACTTCAGTTTTGCTGAGATTGACCTTCTGACCGGATGCTCTTTCATACTTACGGATTATATCAGCAATCATAGAGCATTCTTGCAAATTAGCTTTAGCAAATAGAATACTGTCATCTGCGAAAAATAAATGAGAAATTCTTGGGGCCCGCTTACATATTTTAACACCATGAATCAAATTTTCCCTTGCAGCCTTTGATAACAGAGTAGAGAAAGCATCAGCACACAGAAGAAAAAGATAGGGGGAAATAGGATCACCCTGTCGAAGGCCACGACCAGGAATCAGAGACCCATGTATACCACCATTATATTTGAAAGAGAAAGAAACACTCTTCAAACAATTCAAAATCTTCTGCACCCAATCATTACTGAAGCCCATTTTAAGCATCACCCGCTCCAGGAAACCCTATTCAACTCGATCATAAGCTTTACTCATATCAAGCTTCAAGGCAATAGAACCATCTTTCCCTTCCCCCCTCCGCTTCATAGAATGAAAGATCTCAAAAGCAACAAGGGCATTATCCATGATAAGTCTTCCAGGAACAAATGCACTCTGGTTGCCAGAAATTAGAGAACATAGCAGAGGTTTTAGTTTGTTTGCTAACGTTTTTGAAATGATTTTATAGACAACGTTGCACAAACTAATTGGCCGGAATTCTGTCATTTTTTTCGGGTCAATACATTTGGGGATTAGGACAATGCAAGTTTGATTAACATCATGCAAATCCACATTACCACGCCACCATTGAGTAACAAAGTCAATAATATCCGGACCAAGCACATGCCAGAACTTTTGGAAGAAAAGAGCATGCATACCATCTGGACCTGGAGCCTTGTTTGGATGCATCTGAAATAAGGCTAATCGAATTTCATCAGCTGTTGGTTATGTTAATAGAACCGAATTCATATCCTGAGTCACCATTGGTTCAATACCCGCAAGAGCTTCGTCAAAATCTGGTGGGTTGCTAGTCTCGAACAAAGCTGCAAAGTAGCTTTCAATTACCTCATTCATCTCTTCTTTTGAAGTTCTCCACTGTCCATTCTCATAAAAAATCCCTGTGATTGTGTTTCTTTTTTTCCTCTGGGTAGCCTTATGGTGAAAATATTGTGTATTTCGGTCACCATCCGAAGTTCACAAGTGCGTGCACGATTGTACCAGTATGATTCTTCATGCCTGTGCAACGCATCAAGCTCCTCACTAACTATTCGCCCTTGCTCCAAGTAATATCCGTCAGGTGGCTTCTCTTGAATATGCTTCAAGCGACGTTCAGCGTCTTTTATTTTTTTCCGCACATTGCCAAACGTATTGGCAGCCCACGCTTGAAGCTTACTCGTAACATCCTCAATACGAGTGGGAACAGATTGACCCCCACTTTCATGCCAAGCTTCAGACACAACACATTCACAATTGTCATTAGACAACCATAGTGCCTCAAATCGAAAAATTCGGGTTGCCATCATTGCGGGACGTTGAGCATCAAATTTTAGCAAAATTGGAGCATGATCCGATTTATAAATCGGGTAATGGATGACCTCATTATAGGGAATTTCGAACACCAACCTTGTTGAGCAAGAAATCTATCAAGCCTTTCTCGAACCAAAGTATCAACAGAATTGCCTCTCTGCCAAGTGAACTTGCTTCCCTTATACCCCAAATCATGAAACTCACCATCATCAATAGCCATCCTAAAACCATCCATTTGCCTCTCTCCCCTAATCGCCCCTCCCTCCTTCTCATTCACGCTTACAATTTCATTAAAGTCTCCAAACATCGCAATCGGAACCAAAGATCTCGCACACAAAGTTCGCATTAGTTGCCATGTGAGATGTTTGTTGGTAGCTTCCGGTCATCCATAAACACCTATGGCTCTCCACGAAGGAACATTATTATGATCACAGACTTCGACTTCAAAGTGATGAGCGGAATAAGAACACACACGAACATTAATATCTTTCCACCAAAAACCGATTCCACCCGACAAACCCACACTACTAATACACACACCCTCATCAAAACCACATTTAATGCGAACACGTTCCAAATCTCTCTTATCTATCATTGTCTCCATTAAAAAGACAATGCTCGGCCTCTCTCTCCAGCACCAATCCCGAAGAGAGTTAACTGTACGGGGATTGCCAAGTCCCCTACAGTTCCAGCTAAATATTTTCATTGTCCTTCGCGGGGTTGGGCTATACCAACCTCCGCTACTGTCAAAGAGTCAGAGCTCTCATCAACACCAACTTGCTTCATACGCTTATAAGGATTATCTGAATCAGTCATAATAACATCAAAATCATCCATTTCCTCTAGGCTGCATTTTCGTTTCCCACTTTGGTTAACAGAACCACCTAATCCATCATCACCATGCCTCCCCACCACGACTTTGGGCTGCACACGCCCCTTCTGCGACGCCAATTTCTTCGATTTTCTTTGCTTTGGTGAATGCAGCCCATCATTAAAAATTATTGGAAAAGACTGAGGACTTATGGAGTTCCCAGTTTGCGACTCGCCACCCACATCCGTCTCCCCACTACCAATGTTAGAGACCATACTTTCACACACCCACCCATTCTGCACCCCTTCTACTTTTCCTTCCTCTCTCACGCACTTTTTGTTCAATCCTTCATCCTCCCTCACACCCATTGTGTACAATCCTTCTTCCTCCCTCACGCACTTTGTGTTCAACCCTTCCAGTTCCCTCACACACTTTTGTCCACCACCTACACTTCCAGAATTATTCACAATCAAAGTAGCATTATTAGCCAATGGAGTATGACTAGTCAAAATTTGAACAGGGGATGTTGGAGTAGCAGCAACCCCAGTAACATGCTCAATATTTGACACCTCCTTCTCAACATTCAACGTTTTGGCAAAGGAGTAGGGGAGTCAAATTTAATAGCTTTACAGCATTTAATAAAATTTCTAGCCTCTTCTTGCATTTTAAGTCTACCTCTACGTGGAGAAGCACGTAGCCATGAGCCCCACTGTTTGTCGGGTCCACGCTCCTCCTCGGGAACAGTACCACAGTCTCGTTCAATATGGCCAATCAAACCACATACATAACAAAAAGTAGGCAATCTTTCATATTTAAATTCGATAAAAGAAATACCTCCATCTTTATTACGTATACGTTGCATTCTCCTTATCGGCTTTGTGATATTCATCATAATCTTCACTCTTGCCGATCTATCCCATGCAACATCATCTTTTTCAATTTCAATGACTTCACCAACAGCACTGGCGATAGTCCGAATGTCCTTCTCAGTCCTACTATTCAATGGAAGGTTGTATATTCTAACCCAAAACGGGCATTGGGTTAGAGATATGTTTGATGGTTGTACACTGCCCTTAATTTCGCTCATCATAACCAGATTTTGGTCGAATGTCCATGGGCATCCATCCATTACCTTTGCCCTATCCTTAGCGTGTGCAAATTGCACCACGAAAAGGTTGTTCTCAATAAGGCGAAATATTGCGCCTTTAGAAATAGCCCAGATTTGGTTCATCGTACGTTTGAAAGCCTCAAAATTATAGGGGCGATCTGTGAGGACTTTTCCAACGATCGATAGGGCAATTTCCTCCTTCTTTGAGTCAGAGCCATCTCCCTCAAGAGACACGATCCGATCCTCGTCATTTGTAATTCTTAGATTCAAGCACTTATCAATAATTTCATCAGCCATTATGACTGTGAAGGAGATCCCACGAGGGATTGGGATCTTGAACTATCAAGTAGCAACACTCAAACCCTAGGCTACGCCAGAGAGAGACTCAACCAACTATTCATGATATAAATTTTTGTTTTGGTTTCCTTTAATGTTCATCTATATATTTTTGTTGATAGCAAGTAATTATAGGGTTTGCTAAGTCTAATTCTTAAAAATGTCTGAATTTAGAAGCCAAAGAAAAACATAAACATGTGTAATTTTTAACGGAACGTCTCTTTGTTCCAACTTAAATTATTGTCGATGACATGATAAACATTATTACATTCACGGATTCACCTTCACGAAGATTTCTTTGCATTGTACAAATGATTCTTAAAATCTTATACAGTAAGGGCCTGTTCTCTTCAGCATAAAACAACTGAATTGAACTGAACTGATTGCAACTGAACTGAACTGAACTAATAGTAATGATAATAATTTAGCTATCATTAATTAATAAATATAAATTAATAAATAATTAATAGTAATAACAATATTAATATAATATAATATAATATAATAAACATTAATTGATGATAATTATAGTTTTTAAAAATATAATATGTTAAAATAATAACAATAATAATAATAATAATAGTAAAGCAATAGTAATAATAATAATAATAATAATAATAATAATAATAATAATAATAATAATAATAATAATAATAATAATAATAATAATAATAATAATAATAATAATAATAATAATAATTGTAATAATAATAATAATAATATTAATAATAGTAATAGTAATAGTAATAGTAATAGTAATATTAATAGTAATAGTAATAGTAATAGTAATAGTAATAGTAATAGTAATAGTAATAGTAATAGTAATAGTAATAGTAATAGTAATAGTAATAGTAAATTAGTAATAGTAGTAGTAGTAGTAATAATAATAATAATAATAATAATAATAATAATTAATAATAATAAAAAATAATCGTAATTGTAATAATAATAATTATTACGGTTTTTTCACCATATACCCCTGACAAATTTTTTTTGCACCGTATACCCTTTCAACTTTCCAAATGCACCATATACCCCTCACGTTTGAAAAAATACATCAACATGCCCTTATGACTAACGGTGTTAGACTTAGTTAGTCATTAGGCCCTAATCCTACCCTAACCCTAATTAACTAACCTAAATCAAAACCTAATCCTAACCTTAACCCCCTAATCTAATACCCTAACTCTAACCCTAACCCTAACCACCACCCCTCCACCACCCCCCCTTTTCCCCACCACCCACCCACCCTCCCCTTCCCCACTGTCAGGCCGCCCCCCTCCCTTTCCCCCACCCGCAGCCCCCTCCCCCCGCAGCCCAACTCCCCCCCCCAGCGGTCGCCCACCCCCCTCCCTCCCCTTCCCCGCAATCGCCGGCGACCCTCCCTCTCCTCCCCTTCCCTCGCAACGCCGCGCACCCCTCCCCTCCCTTTCCCCAAATGACCGCCGCGCAACCCCCTCCCCTCCCTTTCCCGCAAACCGCCGAACTCCTCCCCCTCCCCTAAAATGAAAAAAAAATCGAAAAGCCCGTAACCAACCTCGCTCTATGTGCGATTGCGGGGGAAGGGAGGGGGAGGGAAGGTTGGGCGGCGGTTGTGGGGGAAGAGGAGGGGAGGGGGTCGCACTACGGCTGCGGGGGAAGGGGAGGGGGAGGGGTGCTTTACCGCGCGGGGAAGGGGAGGGGAGGGGGCGGCGACAAGGCGGGGAAGGGGGGGGAGGGGAGAGGGCGGCGAGACCGGCCGTGGAAGGGGAGGGGGCGCGCGACCGGCCGTGGAAGGGGAGGGGGAGGGGGGCCTGGGTGGTGGGGCGGGGTGGGTAGGGGTTAGGGGTGGGGGAGGGGGTGGTGGTTAGGATGGTTAGGGTTAGGGTTATTAGATTAGGGGGGTTAGGGTTAGGGTTTAGTTTAGGTTTAGGGTTAGTTAATTAGGGTTAGGGGGGATTAGGGCCTAATGACTAACGGAAGTCTAACACCGTTAGTCATAAGGGCATGTCGATGTATTTTTTCAAACGTGAGGGGTATATGGTGCATTTGGAAAGTTGAAAGGGTATACGGTGCAAAAAAAAATTTGTCAGGGGTATATGGTGAAAAAACCGTAATTATTATTATCATTGTTTTATTATCAGAGAAATAAATTAAGAACTAAACTGAACTGATTGGAACTGAATTGAACTGAACTGATTGCAACTGAACTGAATTGAAAATAAGTTGGGAAGAACAGGCCCTAAATCTACAATTGATAAAACTTGGTCTCTACACACAGATGTTTCAATCTAAGATTAATTGACGATTGTTAGAGTAACTTACAAGTTATATACTATCTCCATTTTTTTACTTGCATTTTTTTCCATTGTTGGCAATTCCCTATTACTTGCATCGTTCTATTTTTGGCAATATATATACTCTCTTTTTCTCTCCTAGCACATGGGTTTCTTTTTTATTTTTCTCCTCTCCTCGATCCTTGTGCAAACACAAATGATGCAAGTAAAAAAACGGAGGAAGAAATATGTTAGTCATTCTCTTATTTATCAACAAGAGATAACTAATCACAGATTCCATATGGGTTTTCTCTTACCAGAAATAAACGAGTAAGCGAACATCTCCTATAAATACACAATTAAATTGTATCCCAACTATTACATAACCCATACTACATTGATCAACAGGGCACGACTTGATATAGGCTGAATCTTTGACTGAAGTGTCACCTGATCGAACTGCTCAATGCCTTGAGCCGATTTTAAGGTGCAGTATATATGGCCAGAATTTGTACAATACATCCATGTATTTACTTCATGGCTTGTGATGGCCTGGTCATGGTTGACATTTTCCGACCCAAGTGTTATAACAGATGTGAGAAAGAACAAATTTTTGAATGCAAAACAAAGAATAATCAGACACAGATTTAACGTGTCACCAACGGAGTGTTGGCTACGTCAACAGACAGAGAGAGAATAATTTTATTGATGAGAAGAGTAACCAGAATTACAGAGGTGATTAATGGCTTAATCGTCAATGAATAAACTAGGTTAAAAAACCTATTTATATGCAAAACCGAAAAATCACGATCCGCGTCTCATTAAACCTCCGCCCGATCGGGTCGGGCGGTACTCGCCAAGCCAAAACAAGTCTCGGGCCCGATCGGGCGACCATCGCCCGAGTCGTAGTTCGCTACGACGCCCGATCGGGCGAACACGCCCGATGGCATCGGGCGCCCTACTCCTGAAGCCCCTGCTGAGACGCTGCCTCTCCTGATCGGGCGAGCCGACGAAGCACGCCCTCTGACCAGAATTCAAGGCATAAATTCCTACAAATCTCCACCTTGACTTGAATCCTCTCACAACGAACCAGATAAACAGATAACAGACGCATTGAACACAATGCACAGATTCTCCCTGCAACCAGATTTGCCCCGAAAGACAACCAGACCAGATTTGTCCCTTAAGGACACCAGATTAGCCCCTAAAGGCTCCAGACTTGCCCCAAAGGGCAACTAACAGTCACGAACATTGAGCAAGTTCAAACATTGTTGAAACTTACTCTGTGGAACAGGTTTAGTGAACATATCAGCAGGATTATCAGCAGTACCTACCTTCTTCACTTTAACCCTCTTCTCACTCCTCAGAAAATGATATCTCACATCAATGTGCTTAGTCCTCTCATGATGGACTTGATCCTTGGCTAAGTATATTGCACTTAAACTGTCACAATACACAATGGCCTGATCGTGATGCAAACCAAGATCACTAACTAGCCCCTTTAACCATATTCCCTCTTTAGCAGCTGCTGTCAATGCCATGTACTCTGCTTCAGTAGTAGACAAAGTAACCGTAGCCTGCAAAGTTGCCTTCCAACTCACAACAGAGCCACCAAGAGTAAATACATAGCCAGTCATAGACCTTATACTGTCTACATCTCCAGCATAATCAGAATCAGAATAACCAGTAACTAAACACTGAGTATCATTCCCATAAATGAGACCAACATCAGACGTACCTCGAAGGTAACGAAAAATCCTCTTGACTGCCTGCCAATGCTCCTTACCAGGATCACCCATGAACCTACTAACAACACTGACTGCATGTGCAAGATCCGGCCTAGTGCAAACCATAGCATACATCAGACTCCCTACTGCACTAGCATAAGGAACCCGACTCATGTATTCCTTCTCCTCAGCAGACTTGGGTGCAAAAGCAACAGACAAATGATTATTGGAGGCACTTGAAGTATCTATAGGCTTAGCTGTTGACATGCCAAACCTTGACAAAATCTTCTGAATGTAGCCTTTCTGAGACAAGAAAAGCTTCCTCTGATCTCTTTCCCTATAAATCTCCATCCCCAAAATCCTTTTCGCAGCACCCAAATCCTTCATCTCAAACTCAGCACCGAGAAGACCATTCAACCTCTGAATATCAGACTTGGACTTTGCAGCTATAAGCATATCATCTACATACAAGACCAAATAAATCCATGATTCATCATCTAGCTTGTTGTGGTACACACAACAATCATACAGACTCCTGTTGTAACCCAATTCAATCATATAGTCAGAACCTTTTATACCATCCTAGAGAGACTGCTTTAGCCCATACAAGGACTTCTTCAGTCTGCAAACATAGTCTTCTTTATCAGGAACTTGGAACCCATCTGGCTGAGTCATATAAATCTCTTCCTCCAACTCTCCATGTAGGAAAGCTGTTTTCACATCTAGTTGCTCAAGTTCAAGATCCTGATGTGCAACTATTGCTAGTAGCACCCTTATGGAAGTGTGTCTAACCACTGGTGAGAAAATCTCATTATAATCAACCCCTTCCCTTTGAGTGAACCCTCTTGCAACAACCCGAGCTTTATACTTGACCCCCTCAGAAGGTGAGGTCCCTTCCTTCTTCTTGAAAACCCATTTGCAGGTGACAATTTTTCTCTCCTTAGGACGCTTGACTAACTCCCAAGTCTGATTCTTATCCAGAGATTCCATTTCATCTCCCATAGCAGCGAGCCATTGAGCAGACTCACTACCTGAGACAGCTTCTTTGTAGGTGGATGGTTCATGAGTATCTACCTCCACCTCCTCAGCAACCTGCAGTGCATAAGCAACCATGTCCTCAAAACCATACCTCCTAAGAGGTCCCACACCAACTCTTCTAGCTCTATCAAGTGCTATACTAGTTCGATGTGCTTCAGATGAGGTAGATGGATGGCTAGAAGACTCAGATTCAGTAGCACCATGTTGATCTTCTCCACCTTGGTGCTGTAATTCACTCCCATCATAAGTGACTTCCAGCTCCACCTGCTTATCAACATCACTACCAACAGACACCACCATAGACTTCACAGTGGGGTTAAGCATAGAATTTTCATCAAATATTACACTTCTACTAAGTATAACTCGACTCTCAGAAGGTGACCAGATTCTATAGCCCTTAACGCCACTCCCAAAACCCACAAATACACCCTTCTTAGCTCTAGGTTCTAATTTACCCTCACTTACATGATAATAAACAGTAGAACCAAAAACTCTCAACAAAGAGTAATCATGAGCTTGCAGACCACACCTCATAAGGTGTTTTACGGTCAATACCGGTGTGAGGTCCACGGTTGATCGAGATAGCAAGTCGTACTTACGACTTACGCCCAAAATCTTCTAAGTAACCCAGCATTAGAGAGCATGCACCTCGCTCTCTCCAACAGTGTTTGATTCATGCGTTCTGCTACCCTGTTCTGTTGTGGAGTATTCCTGACAGTATGATGACGTGCAATCCCTTCATTCTTGCAAAACTCATTAAACTCAGACCAACAGAATTCCAGACCATTATCAGTTCGCAACCTTTTGATCTTCCTTCGAGCTTGATTTTCCACCAAAGCCTTCCACTGCTTGAAGTTCATGAAAGCCTCACTTTTATGCTTCATCATAATTACCCAAGTCATCCTTGAATAATCATCGATCATTGACACAAAGTACCTGTGACCTCCAATAGACTCAACCCGGGAAGGACCCCAACAATCAGAGTGAATATAATCAAGTGTGCCCTTTGTAGTATGCACAGCCTTTGGAAACTTGCTGCGATGAAGCTTCCCAAACACACAATGCTCACAGAACTCAAGGTCCTGCACCTTGTGCCCACACAGAAGATCCCTTTTTGACAGAATTTGCATCCCCCTTTCACCCATATGTCCAAGTCTCCTATGCCATAACTTGGTCATCTCCTCCTTGGGAACCTCAGATGATGCAACAGCAGCAGAACCTGTGACAGTAGAACCTTGAAGAAAATATAAGGTACCCTTTTTGATACCTTTCAGAACTACCTTCGAACCCTTGTAGACATTCATAACTCCACCTTCACCTTGAAAACGGAAACCTCTACTGTCAAGAAGACTCAAAGATATCAGATTCTTTGTCATCAGTGGAACATGCCTAACTTCGTTCAAGGTACAAAATGTACCATCATGAGTCATCAATCTGATGGAGCCTATTCCAACTACTTTGCAGGCAGCACTGTTGGCCATAGAAACACTACCCCCATCTATCTGCTCATAAGTTGAAAACCACTCCCTGCAGGGACTAATATGATACGATGCCCCAGAATCAAGAACCCACACATCCCTATAATGTGGTCGGTTATTAACAACTAGGGCCGATCTTCCTCGGAATTACCATCGGTTTTACGCCGGAGCAGCGAGAACCTTCATTCTTGTCCTGCTGCTTCTTTTTCTTAGGACACTCATTTTTCCAATGTCCCTTTTCTTTACAGTAATTACAAACATCATTAGGTTTAGGACCCTTAGAATTCGAATTTTTATGGTTCGATTTCTTTTTACCAGATTTTCCCTGTCCCTTACCCCCAGTGACAATTAGTCCAGATGTCTGATTTTCTATACCAGAACCAGATGCCTGATGACGGACTTCTCTAGTATGAAGAGCAGATCTTACTTCTTCTAATGACATACTATCTTTCCCAACAATAAAAGAATCCACAAAATTCTCATATGATACAGGCAAAGATACTAACAGAATTAAAGCAACATCCTCATCATCTACTTTAACATCAATATTACGAAGATCTAGCAAGATACTATTCAATTTATCTAGATGGTCCCTCAGAGACATACCTTCCTGCATATGCAGGCTGAACAGACGTTGCTTCAAAAGCAACTTGTTGGTTAGAGATTTCGTCATGTATAAACTCTCTAACTTCAACCACGGACCCGTCAGCTTTCTGCTCCCGCAACTTCGCAATTATGTCGTCAGAAAGACATAGCATAATTGTTGAATGCGCCTTCTCCTCCAGAACGGCCATCTCAGCGGTTTCTGAATCCGATGACTTATTTGCCAACGGTGCCCACAACCCTTGTTGCTTCAGTAAAGCACGCATCTTAATCTGCCACAGACTGAAACTATTTCTCCCAGTGAATTTATCAATTTTCACATTCATCCCAGACATCTTTCTCACCCGGATCGAACACAAAGCTCTGATACCAATTTGTTATAACAGATGTGAGAAAGAACAAATTTTTGAATGCAAAACAAAGAATAATCAGACACAGATTTAACGTGGTTCACCAACGGAGTGTTGGCTACGTCCACAGACAGAGAGAGAATAATTTTATTGATGAGAAGAGTAACCAGAATTACAGAGGTGATTAATGGCTTAATCGTCAATGAATAAACTAGGTTAAAAAACCTATTTATATGCAAAACCGAAAAATCGCGATCCGCGTCTCATTAAATCTCCGCCCGATCGGGTCGGGCGGTACTCGCCAAGTCAAAACAAGTCTCGGGCCCGATCGGGCGACCATCGCCCGAGTCGTAGTTCGCTACGACGCCCGATCGGGCGAACACGCCCGATGGCATCGGGGGCCCTGCTCCTGAAGCCCCTGCTGAGACGCTGCCTCGCCCGATCGGGCGAGCCTGCCCGATTCAATCGGGCGAGCCGACGAAGCACGCCCTCTGACCAGAATTTATGGCATAAATTCCTACACCACCGATAGTTTGGCTAAGCATCATGTTTAGCATTGCATAAGTAGCTGCTCGTATGCAGCAACCATGCTTCATTCTTTCGTCTCGGTCGGTCTCTTATTTTTTTTCGTGTAGAGCATTGTATTGTTGGAACTTGCAGCTTTGTTTTTTATTTCCAGAATTTCTGTTGAATTTGAACTCAGGGCATGATTAGCATTTGTGCCGGAGATCCTGTACAAGTTGATGCTTCTGCATTGGCCGGCTAACACTAACAGGGTGCTGATCAGAATAAGACACCAAACATATATATTTTCTTGGGGTAGAGAGAGGCACAAGGGGTAAGTATATAAGAAATATCAAATATGAACCACTTTGTTTTTTTAGTTTTACTTTATGTTGGAGCTGTGTTGGCCAAGTTGTGGCATATTTGTTGAAGCTATGTAGTTGGTGAAATTCTGGGACTTATGCCGGATGGTTATTGGATGAATTGTTGGATGGAATGTAGGATTTTGTGCACTTTGCATGTTTGAAGGTACATATTATTTTTTGGGTCTAAAATACGAACGAGATTCTGCCGATTTTTTCCCACAAATATTATGTATGCATAATGCATACTAAGATTAGTACTAACAAATTAACAATTATATTCGATGTAGGGTGATTATGAGAAGAAAATGGTTGAGTATAGAGAAAAAGAAATCAACAAAGATCCCAATAAGGTAAGAAATCAACAAGGATCCCAAAAAGGTGTACTTTGAGACAATAAATGGGAGGAAAAAAGGATATATTGTTTCCTGATTTCGGTACACGTGGTGCTCTATTCTACACAATTTGGTACAACTAGGCCGCCAATTTTTTTGGGATGTAGAACTACAGCAGGTTCCTGCAATAATTGAAGTTGTTAGAATTTTAGAAAGACGCAAGGACTTACTAGGTGGGAAGGATAGTAGCGGGGGTAGATAAGGGTGTGTAAAGAGCCCAACAGCACATGGTCCCAATATTATAAGGGTTCTAAAATATATTATTATTAAAAATTTACTTTATTTTTGAGGAAATCACTCTTACTTTTCACCCTTAATAAATTTCTCAATGATCAATATCTAAATTTCTCCATGATCAATTTTTAATACTCCTACCTTCCGTTTTTATTTTTTATAAATTTGGGAGCCTAATTTTCATGTTAGAACAGGGTCTCCCACATCTTCAAGACGGCCCTGGATAGGAGCATGGGGATATGCCTCATCTTCATGAGCTAATTGAGGTTTATCAACTATCTTGTATTGTCTGTCTTGACTACTTTGTGACACTTAACTTCACTCTAGAATTTAGAAATATTCCGTTGTCCAAACCTAGATATAGATCCGGTTCTTCCTGATCGTTACATTTTTTAATTGCTTTGTGGAGTAAATGGCATGCTGAATTGTTGATCAAGTAGAGAGACTAAAAGTGTAAAAATCTTTCAACAAGCTATTTTATGGTACAATATGATCAGATAATTTATATTTAGTGAGTGTAATGTACTTTAATTTGAGGTTTAATAGTGAGTGTAATGTACATATGAGTTCAAATTTAGATCAATCCTAAACTAATCTTAATGGTTTCTGTAAGTAATAAACTCATGAAATTCACAAAGAATATAATTTGATAAACACTCTTCTTATTGAGTAGGCGTGCTACTATATTTAGAATGAGCACGAGTTAGATTTCCTTTCAGAATTAGGAAACATAACTGATCCACAAGAATTAGGAAACTATATATGAATTAGAACTGTCCCTCTTACTTGCCGCCCACTCTGACAACAATTAGGAAACAAAAACAATTACTAACAACCTTAAACTTGCCGTCCAAGAAAAGTAACAAGCAGCCTAACTTTCAACGCGTACTCAAGCTTAAAGGTTTCTTAACAAACTAGCCATATTGGCTTAGAGACTCTTGGATTCAAACTCAAACTCAAGCCCAAACTACAAATTGGACCATGTAAAACCCACACTTTAGGAGTATGGTAAAATCATGGCCTTATTCACCTAAAAAAACTAACTGAGCCAACATCTCATGAAGCCAAGTTATACAAGTAAAACTCTTGCTTAGCCAAAAAAATATTGGAATCCCATCACATTCAATACCAAGGTGATTGCTTCATCCATATAGCATGTGCCTTTGAATCCTCATCAAATTGAATTTATTCCGCTTCTATCTGTCAATCTCAGATTCTGGAAAACCATTGGGTGAATATGCTTTTGGCAAGTTCATAGCCCTGGCTCAGATTTAGAAAGTAAAATCAAAGGTAAGTTTTCCATTACGCTAAAGTACAAAACATCAGAAATTTCAAATATAGGGATCGAGATGATACTGGGACATAGTCATGGGTACTTAAAAGTTGAAAAGTTCCAATCAACTATGATTAGTAAGTAGTAACAACAAATCGTCATAATTTCATATGCTACGGATAAAAGAGGTAGAACTTTGGACTCTTGTATGAATGAATTAGGGTTTTCTCTATGTGTTTGAGCTATTATATTACGAATTGTAATCAACTATTTAATAAGGTATGTAAAAGTTAGTTGTCGCCTCTTCACCAAAAATAAATAAATCGTAATTCTAACTCTTGAAAAATACTGACTTAATAATCTCACACAACTGCCACTTTTGACTACTATATGGAGTTGTATAGTTGAAGTTACTAGAAATAGGATTCATTGTGTGTCACATTCTATTTTAAGTGTCTCCATAATACTTGCATAATTTGGATTAGGCACGTTGTTTAAGACAAAAATTAGAGAAAGTAAATGCACAAAGTAGCTAAAATAAATTAAACACCGGTAACGGCATTAAGAAGGAAGGTTCCTGTTATTAAGATTTAAATTATTTTAACTTAGTTGTCCATTTCCTTCTGTAATATCTTCCATAATTATGTGTCTATCCCACAAGATGCAATTATGCAAGTAAAAGGAACCGAGGGAATATCTTTATGCTACCTCCATCTCATATTAAAAAGTACAACAGTTTGACCGCACACTTGTTAAAGAACAACTTTGAGCATAAATATCTTCATTTATATTTTCTCCGTCTTTTTTTTTTTTGAGGGGTTCTCCGTCTTATTTAGTTCTACACTTTTAAATAAAAAAATTGAATTATGCATAAGTAAAAATTATAAAAAAAGTAGATATTTTGAAAATATATATATATATATATATATATATATATATATATATATATATATATATATATATATATATATATATATATATATATATATATATATATATATATATATATATATATATATATATATATATATCGAGATGAATCTAACAAGATCCCACATGACTATGGTTTTTTTTTTTTTTAAAGGACATGACTATGTTTTTACTTATGTACAAATAACACAAGATGGTCAAAGTGAAATATGAGAATAGTAACAAAAGTCAAAACAGTAGAAATTACCCCGATCCCTCATATGCCAAACATATGAATGCGTTCTATTCAACTTATTTTTGCATATATGAACTTATCTGAACTAGTTTAAACTTAATTGAACTTATCTGAACTTATTAGATCTTATTAGACCTTATCTGAATTTATTTGAACTAATTAGACCTTACTTTGTTAGAGTGTCAAACCTTATTTTTGTTGAACTAAACTTATTTGAACTCATTAATTTAAACTTATCTAGAATTATTAGACCAAATCTGAACTTATAGTTTCTAATAAAAACCGAAAATAAGGTGAACAGAACAGGTCCCGGTAATAATATGATTTCTGGTTTCCATTTTCAACAATTAAAAATCACATACCAAGCATACTCTAAGTTGCTCTCTATGTAAAGAACCATTAATTGTTAACCATAAAGCTTAATGAAATCTTAAATAGAAAAGCTGAATTATATTTGCATGATCAATATAAGAGTTAGAAAAGTACCGCAAAGACAGTTGCTCCAAATTGCTGATCAGGAGGAGCAGGGACCACACTCGATGCAGCTAAGGTTGTGACCACCTGATCATCAATCTCTACTTTCAAAACACTATCAACCTTCTGCCGATCTTCACCTCCAGTTTGACATCGAACTTTAAGCAAAATGCAATGTCTTACTATGAGTGATCTAAGTGACTTTGGTAGTTCTGGTAAGGATTGTAGTTCTTGGCAATCTTCAATTTGTAATGTGTGTAATGAAGTAAAATCTTTGAGTGTGGGCAAGTTGATGAGCTTTGGACAATTTAGGATTTCGAGAATGCAGAGGAAAGGCAAAACATTTGATTTCAGAGCCGTGCATTCCCAAAGCTTAGGTAAACTGTTGAAAGTCAATGATTCCAATGCTTTAAATTTTTTAGGAGCTGTATGTACTCCAACAAAAAGGCTATTCACGGATTCTAAGATGGGAAACTCTTCTAGGATAAGCGTTTTGAGATGCTTGAGTTCCCCAAGTGGTGGCAAGACAGAACAACGAGGACAATCATACAAGTGTATCTTATCAAGCAAACGAGAGGAATGAGACATCCAATCTGGAAACAAGACACAATTGTAGTTTTTTATTTTTAATTCTCTCAAGTTATCGTGAGGTTTTAGGCTAGTGAGAACCTCTTTAGAAACTAAACTATTTTTTGTCCATTCTAGCTCTATCATTTTCAGGTTGGGCTTTTCACACAATTTAGCTCCTTTAGCCTCTTCCTTACTTTTGACATTTTCAAGATCTGTTATGGAAATTGAACCCTGAAGACTGCTCATATTCTCCAACTGTTTTATAGCAAATTCTGGTTTTTTACTCACACGAAACAAAGGAAGGGTCTCAAGATGAAAAAGAGTTCCAATGTTTTCAGGCTGCATATTCTTTAGGTCTGCTATTTCCCAATCAACATACCGCAAATTAGTCAATTTTTTAAAATCTTTTGGTAATTGACGTAATTTGGTGTATTTGATTTTGAGAAATTGAAAGTTGTGAAGCTCACACAGTTCAATAGGTAATGTTTCTATAAGGGTATTATAAGAGATATCAAAAAATCGAAGGTGTTCCAACTTATCTATGGAATCTGGTATATTGTCAATATTGGTTCTATTCAAGGCCAATACTCGAAGATATTTTAGTGCCTTAAAGAGATTGGGAGGTATTTTTACCTTCACACTCATTTTTGGATTGGACAAGGAAAGCAACGTTCTGAGATACTTACATTTGGCAAGTTTCTCCCATAAAGGTTTGTCAGTGTCACACAACAATGACAAATGACGGACACTTTCTATGAGAATAGACGTAGATGAACCTGGAGGAAGCTGCAGAAATATACTTGAAGCGGCTAATTTTGATAAATTATGGTTGAATTTGTGCAACTTATATATTGAATTTCGGTTATGGATCACATCATCGGAAGGTTGAAGTATTGATCTTTGAACTAAATCATCGAATGAGATTTTGCCTGCTTGAACTTGCTCAACAAACCCTTCCGCTTCCCAAAATTGGATCAAGTCGTCGACATTATAACCATATTCTTGAGGAAAGAGCGCAAAATAAGCAAGACATCTACTCAGATGATGTTGCTTTTCTAAATATCCCGAACTCAAGATCGGATAAATTTCGTTTTTGAATTCTTGCAGATTCCACAAGTTGAATGAGTCCCATCCTTCCGTTTTGCATGTACCTAGAAAAACTCCAAGGAATCTAGCAACCCCAGGCACACCTTCACAATATTCTGCCATGATCTTAGCAGTACGTGATAGAAATTGGAGCCGATTTGGGTCATGAATCAGTCCTTTTTGCACAATCACATCTTGGCAGTCATCCTTCAACAAAGGCTTGAGAGTATATTTAAACGTGCCTAATATTTCTGAAACTCGTGGACTCAGAGTCGTGACAAGGATCTTTACATTTATGTTTTTCATTTCAAGTCCTTTAGACCAGAAATCATCCCAATCAGAGAGCCCTACGTTGAACAATCTGTCAAACATGATCAATAACATGGTTTTCCTGTTAACTAACGCTTCCTTCTTGCAATTCAACAACTCAGTGATACTTCCTTTACTGTTGAATATGCCATCTGGTACATGTACCTTTGATATCTGAAACTTCTCGGCAATTCTTGGGTGCTCTAGGATATTCAAAGCAAGCGCCGTCTTCCCAACTCCACGCATACCAACTATACAGACTCCCTTTTTATCATTGGAAGATAAAGTTAACTTTTCAATGATTGCTTTGATGTCATCCTCCCTTCCTTTGAAACAACTTGTTGCTGAGTTGTTCAACCAATCACGCTGCTTTACTTTATCTTCGCTTTGTGACTCATCTGGAAGCTCCTTCAATTGGTCCACTATCTCATCGAGCTTTTCTTGCAGCTTTCTAATTTTCCAGAACTTGTTTCCAAATTTCACCTTCGTTACAAATTTCAACTTCTTCTTGCACCAGCTGCGTGTAGGCATTTTATTGATTATGTGTGCTATATCTTCCATCAGATCTTCAACCTCGTAGCAAAGTTTAGTAAGGGTATCCAACCGATCTTGCACTACAATTTTAACTCTGCCCTCCAAAAGGAAGGCGTCCACCTTTTTAAACTCTTCTTGCGCCTTCAAGATTGTCGTTTCTAGTTTTTGCAGTTTCCTCGTAGATTTCCTCAATTCATCGATCCTTTTAAGGATGACGTCACCTGAACGAGTCAATATGAAACTGAATAGAGCTACTACGAAACCAATTCCTAGTGCAATCCCCATAGTCTTTGGATGATGGTGCAACCTTTGATGGCTTTGACAATCTTCACTTCTATTTTCTCACAGCTTAGAAACAAAAGACAGAAAGAAACAAAGGTGTAAAGTTGGAGGGAAATAACCATTAAGTTCGCTTTGCCATACCATCTATGATTATGAGTCTACCAATGATGGACAAATGTGAAAATTGTGATTTTGGACAATGATGACGGTATACATGTGATTAAATTTGGCAAATGAATATTGAGAAAATATGTATTTGCTTGGCATATTCTATGTGATGTTTACATATTTTCTGACACTATTTTTTTTAAGCGACTTTTCTGACAATATTTTAAAGCCCTGAATCATCTAAAAGTGGGAAGTGGAGAAGAGAATGTAATCTATGGTTTTGGATCCTCCATAGCTAATGACGAGTATTTGATTTGCTATTCTTTTTGTACTTTCTTATTGCCTTCCTCCTAATAGTGATTCGTGAACCTAGTGGCACACAGTTGTGGAAATCATTTGGCAAAAGTTATTAAAAGAGGCAGTCTAACTTTATATTAAAATTAGACTAACTTAATTAAGCCCATCACTTTATTCAAAAAGGTGCTTCATTCTCTTCTTTCTATCGGGCTTGGGTTGTTGCCTTAGTTTTTAAATTAAAATTAGGCGGTTCTTATAAAGACCAACTCATCATTAGGTTGTTAGTGTGGGGTGGCCATTCTTTTTTATGTTGTTGGCCATAACCTCTACTTATTTTATTGTTAAGGTAGGTGGTAACTCAGATTAGTTCCAACCTATTAGCGCTTCATTTTCCTTTCTTAATTGAAAATGATGTTATGTGAATAATATCACAAATCGTCGTTGGATTATGAATTCGTTATGTGTATATATATTGATATTGTTTTATAAACTATGTTCTAAATAAAAACTATTATTATTATTTTGTGGGATGGAGTTGAAATCACTTAAATTTTACTATTTTTTGGTGTGTTTGTTTCCTTCTATCTTTTTAATTTAAATTTTTTATAGGTTGGTGGAAGTGATTACGTTCTACGGATTGAGTGCACATATATACCTAAGACCACATAGATGAATAAGCCGTAGTTTTTATTTTGGATTTTGAGTTTAATTAATTATGGGACTGTGGTTTGATTTAATTAAGTTAAATTTGTTTTACAAAATGTTTAAAGAGCTCAGGTTTATCTCCTGTGTTTGTATATAACATGGGAAAAGAAAAGAAAAGAAAAGAAAAGGAAGGGAAGAAGATGGAAAAGATTCAGTTTTCCTCCCTCTTAATAAATGAAATCTTTTTATTTAAAAAAATCTCAAGCCAACTCTTCCCTAGAAGATTTCTCATACAACTGTTGCGTTATGTGGTAATACAATACTCTCACAACCCTGAACATATAGGGAGAGTTTTACAGCTTGTTTGGTTCGGTTTTAGTAAAGGAAAGGAAGGGAAGAGAAAAGAAAAGAGAAAAACCTTAATTTTCCATGTTTGGTTTAAGTTATCTCTTTCCTCCCAAATTCCTCTAATTTTGGAGGAAAGGAAATGAAAAGTTTGTAAAGAGGCTTTCCTTCCACTTCTTTCCATTTCCTATCACTTATTATGTTATTTTTGAACCAAACATTGGAAACTAAAATGTTCCCTTTCCAATTTCTTTCTTTTCCTTCCAAATTCCTTCTACCAAACAAACTGTTAGGAATTCATGAATAATGAAAATAACTTTTAAAATAGTTTGATTGCCCGAGAAGAATTTGTTGCACCAAGTAGGATTTACAATGGTTGTTCCTTTGCTACCTTAAAAGGTATGATGGGTATTGATGACCGTGTTTCATGAAGCAGAATTGGTGTTGCTCAAACGAGCAATATATTAGGATGTTAGGTTGAGCATGAGAAGCAAGAAGTAGAGTAATAGGTCTGTATGGCTGCTTGAGCGAGTATTGTTGCTGATTGGACGAGCACGCTTATTTCACTCGGCTTATACTTGTACCCTATTATAAATATGTTTAGGCCGTTTATTATTTTTAATACACATATTAAGAGAGAATTTCATATCTAAAGAGACTATGAAACCCTAAATAGAGGTTAGAGTTTCTAATGATTGGATTTTTCTCCTTGTATCATCATTTCACATTCAAAGTCCTACTCCTAGTACAAATTAAGTTTGTGGTTTTTCTCCTAGATCTCGGGTTTATACGTAAAATCTTGTGTTTTTTATTGCTTAACCTCTTAATTTTTGTCTGTTGTTTCCTCATATTATACCTTGATTACACAATTTGTTAACGCCTACTATTTTTATTCCTAACACTCCTCTCCCCTATCCTTTTGGTGTCCAAACGCACTATTAATCTTTAGTGATGGGTAAAAAACGATTTCCTAATTTAGAATTGTGATATGCATATAGTTGCATATCAAAATGGCAATATAATGTTTGTAAGTTTGGGAAAAGTAACTAACATTATTTAAGGATCGGGATTTCCTTGAAAAAATAGTGGTATTTTTGTAATTTTTGAAAAAGCCGGGAAGATTTAAGAATTTTGTTAAAAAATTAGGGTATATTTTAGGGATGTTTATATGGAGTGTTATTTTACCCTTCAATTTTTCCCAGCTTACACCATTGTAATATGCATTATTTGCATATCACATGTCATAACTACTCCTATAATTAGGAGTTGGGATTTTCTCAAAAGTAACAAAATTAGATTCAGAAATCAATGGTTGTCTGTTGAACGACTAGCAATTCGGATCAAGTATATGTCAAATGAGTTGGCCATGTCGGGTTAGGGTCAAATAATTTCAGGTTCTAGATTTCATGTTGGATCATTTTTAGGTCGGGTTAATGAACGCTTTTTCATGACCTAGAGCCTTCAGGTTTTAGTTGACCCAATGAATTAAGCAAAATCCAAACGCCCTTTTTTTATTTTTCAGTGCAATTTATATACCAAATTATACATAATGCATGCACTTCACAGATTACAAATCTTTATAAGTATAGTCCTCCATAACCAAATCTAAGTACTCCCTCCGTTTTTAATTGTTACGCTTTTCCTTTTGGGGCTTTTTTATTTAACATTTTAACTGTTACACTTTCACTTGTTCCTTATATGGTAATCTATCACATCGACTTTTTACACTTTTCTATCTCATATACCCCACCACCCATTGTATTAATCCACCTAAAACCTTCTCACCTACCCTGTTTTTCTCTCTTCTACATTATTTTAATGATTTTTTTCCCAAAACCAAACATTCTTTTTTTGTACTTTTCCTTGTTTTTTGCACAATTTTATTGGCATACTGATGTATCGTATTTTTATATAGGTTTTAGTTGCATTTAGGTTGCATTCTAGGAGCATTTAGATGCATTATAGTTCATAATTGCATACTATTACTTAATCTGCGAAATATTACTCCTCTTGTGCGTTTTTGGTATTATTTGATGAATTTCAGGTATTGAGAACAAAATGGGAGTATTATTGAACAAGCTTGAGTATTTAGGAGCAATTGGAAGCAAGCTACATTGATAAGGATGATTTTGGATGTATTTGAGTGCAAATTGGAGCTAAATTGGAGTTGGAATTCATTGAAAGATTGTGGAAATCGAGTAAGGTTCACTCTTTTATCCATAACTTTTGACTAGATTCTGATATTAGGTTGATTCCAGTGGCATTGGAAAGTAGGCTTGAATAGCTTTCCAACGATATGTCGCACGGCCCAAGGCGAGTTGTATTTTGAGAGATATGGGCTTCGCAAGTTGGCCCAGTCTGCCAGGAACTTCTTACGCGCACGCAGTTTTGATAATTTCGGTCATTTAATGATTTATTTGGCTTCCTTATCTTGTAATTTTGGTTCCCTACTAGTATTAGGACTTATAACTATATATTAGAGGATTTCTAATTAGGTTAGAACATCTATTATCTATTACTCACTTTTCAATATCACGTTATTTTGTTTCTCTAGTTTTGTGCCCTAGTTTGTTTCTATTTGCTACTTTGGAGATTCAAGATTCAAGCTTTCATATTCATCTTCAATATTAATCAAGTTTTATTCTCTTCTCTTCTCTTTATTATATTTTAATTATGTTTTCTATTATGTTTATTGCTCTTTTTGCCATGATTAGTGAGTAGTCTTTTTATCTAGGATTGAGTTGAGCCCTAGTATGGATTGGTCATGTAAATTATTCTCTAATTCCCATGTTATTTGATTGTATGTTTAGGGTTTGATGATATTGTTCTTATTGTCAATTTTACATCTTGATTTAGCCTTAATTTTATATTATCAACGAAAGTTGGTGTTGAGATTAGGAATATTTGTTTGATGTTAAATTGTTATTTTATTAATTGAATTCATCAACGAAAGTTGGGTCTTAATTTAGATAATCTTGTCAACGATTTGAATTCTCCCATGAAAATAGGTGAGAACTAGAATTGGGAATTATTTGACAATGGTTCTTAATGCTTCTAATTATGTGTGTAAGCCATGAAAATAGGAGACATACATGTTAGTTAGGCCTTTTGCTATCACAAAAATGAGCTATAGGTATTGAGGAATGACCGAGTATTTAGTTTCGGTTCGCAACTGTGCTTTATTACTGAGTCATAAGGGAATGTCAATCTCGCCTAAGCCATAATTGAATAACTGGGATGTGAGTTATATTTTTATCAACTCATATTAGTGGTGATACTTAATCTTAGTGTTTTAATTGTCATATTTTGTTATTAGTTTAGCTATTAGTTTATAGATTCTTCTGGAAATTAGGAATGTGTAGCTATTTCATAGTCTAAAGTCAACTAGTGTTTAGTCTTGCACCTCCCTGAGTTCGACCCGTATGTGCTACGACATCGTTCACTTGCGGTATTAAAATAAAACCCTAACACATACCCTCAAAGTAAACTGTAACTATTAAATAAAAATGAAGGGAGTATAAAATGATTTTAAGTTCAATAAATAAGATGTTTAAACCAACAGTAACAGTAGAATACATATACTATAAATTTCGTAGTCTCATTTTATTGATAAAAATTATGATGACTTTTCGGTCATGAATTTAGGTTTTAAACAGGTTTGGTTTGTTTTAATCCTAGAACTTTTGAGTTAAGTCGAATTCAGATACATTCGAATTCAGTTAGTCTCATTTTATTGCTAAAACTATGATGACTTTCCTAGTCATTCGAGGTCATGAAACGAGGTTCGGTCGATTTCGATCCTAGAATTTTTGAGTTAGTCGTCGGATAAATTCGTATTCCGTGTCACAATAGTTTGTTCAAAACCTAATTTTTCCAAGTTGGTTTTAGGCCATGTTTTCAATCAAGTCAATCTTTGGCAGATCTAGAAGGGTTTCAAGTTGGGATGATATCAGTAGTGTCTAGGCTACCCTAAACCCGTAAATTTTCATATGGACTCAGACACTCTCTAGACCCATTGATCTTAAAATGTCTAGAGAGTGTCTCGAGAGTGTCCAAAGAGTATCTGAATTGATCTTGTTGTAAGCCACTGTACTAGGAGGGTAAGTATACAAGTATACAACTAAGGGTGAGTTTATCCCTCAGACTCAACTCCAAACTTCAGACTGTGCCACATCAACTTTTCACTAACTTTTAATTCTACAGACTCACTTCAGACTCATTCCAATTTTATACGTTATTCCTCATACTCTCTTCGGACTCACTCCACAAAAAAGAAGAAGACACATGTCATTTTTTCGGCCAAAAAATATCCTTTGCATATCAAAACCCAACTCAAGACTCATGTCCAAGACTTTATCCAAATATAGGCGAGTCTTGTTGAGTCTTGCCATAAGACTCCCCTCAAGACTCCCAATATTCTCACCCTAACGAGCAGTGGGGAGTAAGGGACTTGAGTAGTTGAGTGTCACTAGAGTATTAGAGGAGGTTGTGTGAAGATTTCTATCTTTTTTGAGGAAATGCTTGAAGATTTCAAAGTGCTAGGGTAAATCAAGTAGAGGTGATCACGACTGGGCCCGGCCGGATTCGAGTAGGGCCATCCCCGAAAAAATTGTCCATTGGTCGGGCTGGGACAAAATTTTGTACCCAAAACCCGCTATTTCAGGTAAAAAAATAGCGGGCTTTCGAGCCAAAATCGGGTCGGGCCGAAATCTAGACTGAAATGTTATTTTCGGCTTGCCCAAAGACAAAAAAACGGGTCGGCCCCAAAACCGGGCCAAAAAATTATGCCCAAGCCCGGGAAAAATTCGGGCCGAGCTAATTTGATCACCTCTAAAATCAAGGTTGCTTTGTATATTATATACTTCCATCATCTTGGTTTTTGATACTATTCACATATTTTAATTTGACCATATTATGATACTTATAAGACAAAAGTTATGTCAAATCTTATTAGATTTGTCTCGATATATGTTTTCAAAATATTCACTTTTTATAGTTTTTACTTATGCATAATTCAATACTAGTATGTTAGTGCTCAAAGTTAAGCATTGACAAACGTGTAAAGTAGAATTTGTAGTTTCCTAAAAAAAGGAGGAAGTATATATTTATATATATTACCTCTGAGTCAGAATAGTTTGAGCACTTGTTAGGACATTTTTTTGTCTGAATACATTACACGCATAGTCTAAGGAAATAATTTGTTGTGTGGTTATCAAATCTTTATTATATATGGGAACTCTCGAGTACTTTGATGTCCATCCTTTTTAACCAATATACCCCTAACTAGAAAATAAAACTACAATGCTACCGTTCTATTAGTTTAAAAATAAAATAAAAAAAGAAAAAAACCAATCTAACAAACTGTAAACTAGTTACCACTCATTCTTCGACTTCGCACGCATAGCTTGCATATAAGGCTAGTGTTATTTTATTATATGTAGATTTGATAGGAGATAGAGGGTGAGTGGAACTACGGAAAGTGGGAGCGATAGCGGGTGTATGGCTAACATACTAAGTGCCACATGCTAAGTGTCAGTTGTGGTACGAATTGTGATTTTATCTAAACATCTAAGGAAAGCAGCTTGAGAGCAAAAGACTTTTTCAATCAACTTCTTTTTTTTAATAAAATAAGGGGTCACATACATTACCTACATCAGCCACTCAACCCATAGGTCTTAAGTTAGTTTTAAATATTCTCAATACACGATTTTAAAAGTACAAATCACAAGTTAATATTCATACTATGTAATAGGAGAAACATTCTGAAATCCTAAATTTATTTAAAAAATTCCCGTGCAATTTGCATGCATCTAAAAACTAGTCTTATTAAAAAGTAGATATGATAGGAGTTAATGAGATATATTTTTATTAGAAGAGAGAGAAGTTTGAGTATTTTTTGTTGGATGAGATAAGTAGATCTAGGACTTGTTTACTTTTTATTTTGAAGCCAAATTAATGTTAGAAAACTAACATAATAATAAGTCTATGTCAAACGAAAAACAATAGTGTTCAAACTAATTTGGGACAAACGAAAAAGAATAGTGTTCACCCTATTGAGGGACGAAGTGGGTATATTTTACTCCCTCCGTTTCTTTTAATCTACACACTTTTCTTTTTGGTCTGTTTTTTTTCAATTTTCACATTGTTGTTTTTTCTATTTTTGATAACATGTCACATCTACTTTCTCCTCTTTTTCCACCCATGTCATCTACTTATTAATATTTTAACCCCACTTTTTTAATTTCTCTTTCTCACTTTTCAATTTCTCTCTCCTCCTTTTCAATTTATATCTCATACTTTTGCACAATTTCATTGGTTCTTCCCCAAAGTGAAGTGAATAAATTAAAAAGATACATAGGGAGTATAGGTTAAGAAAATTTGATTGATTGGGTCTAGATCTCAATAATATATCAACTCTAAACCCAAATCCTTATTGAACACCTAAACTTAAATCCAATCCAGATGTAATGAGTCTCAAAAAATTTACCCAAACCCCAAAAAATAAATCGAATTTAACTAAATCTTGATCGGGATTCCATGCTACTCCCTAATTTTTTTTTTTTTTTTTTTTTAAAGATCTCAACCTTTGTTTGAGATGTACCAGGAAACATTAGTGATTAGTCCACATAGTCTCCTTATCAAGTGAAATAAAAAGGAGAGAAAAAAAGGAACTTAGAATTGTCATAACACTCTTCTCTTTAGTGGGCCATGGGTAAGTGACCCTATGTAAGGGCAACTCAAGGAAAAATCTTCTTACCAATGGGTTTCCGCAAGGAGGCCCAAAAAAAAAACACTTTCCTTCTTCCTACAACAAAACAAACAAACATATAAACACCATTCTTACAAAACTCCATTGTCACAGCAAAACTAACTTGGATACCTTATTCTGTTTCTGTCAATTACTCTAATTTTATTGATCTAAAGGAATTAAATTAAAAGAAATATTTTTGGCCGGTCTTGCGACACAAAAAGTGCACAGCGACCTCTGAGAGGTGTTGAAAGGAGTCGAGCTAGAATGGAGTGGTGGGATAAAGGATGACGAGAGAAAAGAATGGTAGTGGTTATAAATTTCAGATATATATGCAGTTATGCACATGTTTTAATTTTAGCAATTCTACCGAAAAGCTTTTTAAGTAACACTATAGAACCCAAAGCGGATCTTACCATAGCAAATTAGCAATTCTCCTTTGCTAAGTAGAATTTTAGATGAGGCTTTCCCACTACTAATTCGTCCTTAGCTTTGTTTATTTATTTAGAGTAGCTTAGCTTGTTTTATATTCTGGTGTTATCCTCATTTGAATCAATCAAAAAAAAAAAAAAAAGTCTAGAAACAATTGGAATTTTAAGATGTTAATAGAGCCTAGAGGAAATTCAAAGAAAAACCACTCAAAAATATGATGCATCATACTAATTACCCATGTGTGTTGCCATAAAATAAAATAATAAATTACCTAAAAATTCGAAGAAGGTGGCGTCACTTGTTGGTTCTTTGCCGTCCGCCGGACGAGGGAGATCTAAACAACTGATCTAGCTCTAGGACACATTATGATTAAATGGTATATAGCATATATAGCAGCAAGTCTGCTCCGATTACGAGAACGTCCCTAATTTATAGCCGTGCCATGTGAAATTCACATACTTGCTCAGTTTCTTTTTAAATGCAACAAACGACTTTGACTCATTCCCAAACATTACTTTTGTCTATAAATATCCATAATTACATATATGTAAAAATTATAAAAACTACATATTGGGAAGTATATCACGCGACAAAATCTAACAAGATCTCACTATAACTATGTTTTTTATTATGTCCAAATCACAAATCTTAGTCAAAGTGATAGGTGTGAATAGTGAAAAAAGTGCATTTGTTGCATTTAAAAAGAAACGGAAGAAGTATATAAAAAATATATATTCACATATATATATATATACTTCCTCCATTCTAAAATAAGTGAAATATTTCTCTCAAAAAACTATAACATAAAAAATAAAATATAAAAAGTGTTCCAACTTATTTCGTAACGGAGGAAATATAAGTTATCACATTGCCATGTAAACTAACCAAAAAGTAGATTTTTAGGTAGGACTTTTCTAGGTTATGCCACAAGGCATATGTACATACTCCATCCGTCCCTAAATAGAGTTTTCATTTATTTTGGGCACAAGTATTAAATATAAATCATAAGTGGGACCTTAGTTGTATTAAATTAGAATTAAAAATTGAAGTTGGTATACTTATTCATCAATTGTTTATTGAGGAGAGAGAATGTGGGCGCTTTACAAAGTCATCCGGTTTATGGAAAAGTGAATAATATAATAAAAAGTGAAAGCTAAATAGAGTAATATTTTAATTGGTAGACCCATACCAAATAAGAAAATGGAAAATCTATTTGGAACAGACATAAATGGAAAAATGGGAACTTTATTTAGAGACGGATGGAGTATATAATTTCAAGATTTCATTAAAATATAATACTATAATACAAAGAAGATTCTATTTGGTGATAATAAATAAGTATAGATCTTGAAGATAGAGAGGATCATGTAAGATTTTTAAATTTGATTGAATTTTTGAAATGGAAACTTTTTGTATAATGGTAGCTATATAGAAATTTGGATTCTCTTAACCTATTTCGTGTGGTATAGAAAAAACTCTTTTAGATATTACTACGACATTTGTTTTTCTAGTTGACCTGTGTCTCTTTTTTAGATGTTTCTTCTTTTAGGTATACACTTATTAAATCAATGTTCTATACTCTCACATGATTCATCTTTGTAACATAGGTGCCAACAAGAAGCGGGTCAAAAGAAATGGAGGAAATATTTAACAAAAAAATACATTAAGGTATTAGCTCACGAAATTTTCATAATTAAGGTATTATTTAAACAAAAAAACAATTATGGTACTAGCTTATAAAGGGTACGCACGACATATCTCCAATACAAAAAAAAACTAATTACAGACAGACAACTAAAACAATTATCCAAGAATACAGAACTCATAAATAATGAAACCAGGAGAGGTCATCCTATGTTTTACGTTGTGACGGCTCATATATTCAATTATATATTATAAAACAAAATTTAAAATCTAAGATGTATGCATTGAGATGAATTCAACAAAATTTTATATAACTATGTTTTCTATTATATTTCCTCCATTTTTTTAGTTAACCTGTTTCTTAGGCAAACATGTCAATGCAAAATTTTAAACCTTAATATCACTAATTATCAACAAGTAAAAAGTTTACAAAGTTGATATTTTTTACATGAAATATACATTGAGGTATATATAATAAAATCTCGCATGACTATGTTTTATTTTAAGGCTCGTTTGACAACACATTTAAGTCACCTTAAATGAGTAGGTGCTAAAATTTTAAGTCACCTAAAATAAATAGTCGTATTTGAGGTAAGAGATTAAATAAAACTAGTTATTAGGCCCGGGCTATGCTCCGGGTAAGAAAAAATTTCATTTATTAATATTGTACTTTGATATGGTAACACTAAATACAACTTGGTTTAGTGGTTAAAAGTCTAGTATATGAACTTGGGGTCACGAGATCAAAACCTATAATATGTAATTTCTTATTTTTTTTATTGTACATGGATTACATGAACTAAAACTCCCTAGGGAGAGCGCCACGTGGCACAGTTCCTTGTTTAGGAACGCCTTTTAATATATTTATATAGATTTAAGCTCAAAAATTGACTGAAATTGAGTTGCTATTAAATATAGCATCTCAATTTAAGGTGCTGAAATTTTCAACTACCTTATCAGTGCAGCTCCTTTCAGCTACCGTATCAGTTTCAACTTTATTTCAGCTTAGTTTCTCAAACATAGCCTAAGTATAAATAATAAAAGAGAGTCAAAGTAAAGTATGTGAATAGTGTCAAAATCAAAGTGTGTCAACTACAATAACAAAAAAAAGAGAAGTATATTGGTGAAAATTTATAGTCAAAATTTACAAAGTTTGACGTTGAAAAAAGAGAAAGAAAGGGGAAGCCTATTAAGGGACTAAAGGAGTATACTACATTTACTAACTAAATATCAGAAGCCTTTCCCTTCTTTCGATTAAAACAAATATTGGAAATATTACACTCCTTTTTTTCTCTCTTCCCTTCCTTCCCATTCTCTTCATTAACTATCAAAATTCTAACAAGCTACAGTGCTTGTTTGTTCACATGAAAATTATGAGTGGGTTATCTTCACCTGTAAAAAAGCTACTTTTCAGGTACATCAAGTTCAAATAAGTTCCAACAAATTCTAACACGTAGTATAAGCTATGCTTTGATTATTATTATTATTAATTTTGTTATTATTAGTATTATAAATATTATTATTATTACAATTATATTATTATGATAATAGTAACAATAAAAATTATTATTATTATTATTATTATTACAATGGTAATTACCTAACTCGCTAAGTAAGTTAAATTTCCCATAAAATTATGGTTAAATAATGAAATTTGGGATTTGATAGAGGGAGAGAAGCAAAATACTCCCTCTATTTTTTTATCTTTTTCACTTAGTTACTTCTCACTATTCATACATAGAGAGAATCTTCTCAATTTTTTGCAATTTATAAGAAAAAATATAGTCATGTGGGGTCTTGTTTGATTCGTCTCAATTAGTACTTTATTAATATTCAATCGTTATAATTTTTACTAATATATAATGAAAGATATTTAAGTTCAAAGAGGCGCATTGGGAGACACGCACAGGAAAGTGAAAATGATAAAAAACAGAGTGAATATTTCATAAACAAAGATGGTAGAAAAATACTAGTATATGATTTGGGATTTGCTAGACTCGTCTCATCTAATTTCTATTATATAAGGGAAGGGGGAGGAAGATAGTGTCCCCCTCCGAAATACTAAATTACCCTTAATGATCTAATTGAATGAAAAAAAATTACAAAAGAAAATAATTTAAGAACCCTTTCTCATTTCAACTTGCCATTCTAAACAAGTTAAAAATGGTATATGCATCAAATATTTCAATTAAAAAATTAAATGGACAAAATATCTTGACCTTTTTTTTATAAGAGAATATGATATACATGAGGTCCACTCAAAAAGTCCGAAACACTCACTACCTTTGATAGTCTTTAATTTAGTCAAACCAACTCATTATGTCTATCCTTTTTGTTCCAAATTCATCCACAAAAAATTAATGTTAAAAATTACTCGCAACCTTTTTTTAGTTTTTTACATTAGCGAATTAAAATATCTAAATTCATCTAACTATTAATCTTTCACATTAAGTGTAATTATAACTATAGTACGGATGGAGTATATAATAGAATAACAAGTTTTGAAATTAACGCACGCATCGCATGCATATAAGGCTAGTCTCCAATAATTGAGCTTCTCCGTGTTTTTTTTACTTATTTCACTTTTTTTTGTATATCATTTACATATTCCATTTGATCATATTTTTCTACTAATCTTAGACTATAAAATAAAATGTTGTCATGAAAAATGTTATAGGACTTGTGTTAGTATATATTTTAACAATATCAATTTTTTTTGTAATTTTTACTATCTATATCTATACTAATATACTAAAAGGTGTACATAAGAAAGTATATGTTGCCATGTGGAACCCCCCATTCACTAGAAACATGCCATGTCATATACTTAACAAGGAATACGTACTACAAAAATTTATATAGTAAGATTCGAACATGCGACCAATACGTTGTAAAGTAAAGGTCTTACCATCTCAACCAACTATTAGATGTGTTCTTACTCCACATAAATATATATATAGCTTGGAACATTAAAATATATAACAAACTTATTTGGAATAAATACGAGCTCAAAACTTAGAAGTATTATTTAAAGTAAAAACTCGGGACATTGCCCGAGCTACACACTAGTTAAGATTTAAAATTGTACATTGACTTACGTTAAAAGTCAAAGTAAAACAAGAACAAATAGAGTGAATAATTGAATAGAGTTTTTCATGACGGTCTAGAATCATAACATGATCAGTACTAAGGAGGGAGATAATCCTAAAGATTGGAGAGACCAATCACTTTAGTGTAGGTCCAATATATCAGGCAAGAAATAAAATATTAATCAAAATATTTTTTGAAGTTATAGGAAAAATACTTCATATAAAACTGCTTATAATCTCCTAATTTTCGAATTTCCATTGTATTAGTAACTTTAATCAACACAAAACAATATTTGCGACTTTATTTTCTCTTCTTTTTCACTTAACTTACTATATTAGTAAAGTATAAAATTTGAGTCATGCGAAAATTCTAACTATGAAGAAGCATTAGCAATGGGGGCCTCTTATTTTGATATCTCACAATATCTCTTTTCTTCCACGTAATTTCCCACCAAAAATAAGAGTCACCTATTGTAAATCCAAATATATGCATTATATCTTAGTAATAACTAAGAAACATGTATGAATTGTCAACGTCTCCCTTCCTCCATTTGCCAAGTGTCAAACAATGTCGTAACTCTTCAATAACTCTTAGTAAGAAATAGGAGCTCTTATCTCAGAAAAAAAAATATTCACAACTCTTAGTAAGAGTTTTCCATTTCACATGTAAGAGTTGGTTCTTAAAAAATTCTCTCTTAAGAGTCGCTTAAGAGACTCCATGCATACTGATTCTCTAAAACATGTAATCAAGTGTTAGAGATGTGTCACACATGTGTCTTATAAGTATCCACTAAAGTGCAAAACCCGTCATTTGAAGTGCCTGAAACACATATAGGTATATCCAACTTTTTTTTTGATATATAAGAAAAATATTACAATTAGGAGGCCTTTCTCCCGAGGAGATACACTTAAATTATCACTTTAAAGAATCAAGAATAGTTGCGGGCTACTGCAAGTATTGATACACATACAAGAGTTAATAAGATGTCTTACGTTTGCTATCCAATCTATTGCTCTATTTGCTTTGCGGCAACCATGATCAATTTTCTAGTACTCGAATTGTTGGAGAAGTAATTTGATGTTGGTGATGATGTTTTGGATGTTCTATAGAGTGTTCCAATGGCTTTTAATTGAGTAAACCAAGCCACTTGTAAATTGTTGCCTTTGATTCTTGAGACATTTTGACTGATTGCAACTTGGAGACCTTTGTAGAGTGCTATTATATGTTAGTGTCGTCCTGAGGTTGAAAGTACACGAAAATAGTGTTGCCGTTGGGATCACGAATAAGGATACATGTTGCTGAAAAATTATTTCAACACGAGACGTTAAAATTGAGTTTGTGGATACCCGATGGGGGAGGCATCCAGTTTACCTTGAAGAAATTGATGTGGGTGATGAAGAAGAGGAGGAAAACGGGTTATATGTCGCTTGACAAGAGTCTACCATCAAGCTAAGTTCCTATTCTCGATGTGAGAATGTAGCTCGATATAGAAATGATAAAGGAGAAAAAAAATTGTTGTTCAAAATGTGGTCATTGCATTCTTTCCAAATGCTGCAAAGCGTAAAATTAACTTGTGGGTTATGCTGAAACGTGACTTAAAGTTAGTAAATTTTTGAAGAGGTTACCCGGACTTATGATGCAGTCAAGCCATTTCTTAACTAATGTATGTTCCCAGACCAATTTGTGGTAGGGTAATTTATAACGAGGTAAATCTACTCTGGTTTTAAAGATGACATAAAGGTGAGGGGATGATGTGGCGCTTGTCAAGAATGTCACATACCGAGTGATATTTGCCATAAAAAATTAGAAATAGTTTCAACCTTAGAGGGATTGTCTAACCTCCAAATCCAAGCCATTTTTTATTCATGTCGGGGTATACAATATACATATAAAAGGCCCATGCAAACCTAATCAAGGATTACCTTAATGTATGCAAACCTAATTGCAAATTTATTTTCAAGTTTCAATGAGTACCATTATCTCCTCATTTTTTCAAATGACTATTTTCTACCTAACTACCTACTACCTACTACCTAACTACTACTACCTACTACCTACTACCTAACTACTACTACCTACTACGTACCTATACCTACTCCCTCATGTTTAGATCCTCTATAGCCTAAGCGTATAATACTTCCTCCGTTCTGTTTTAAATGAAACATGCGGAACTTTGCAGAGATTTAGAATAGGAGAGAGATAGAGAGAAAAAAAGAAGGGACACACGATGAGGAGAGAGAGAGAGAAGTGAATACCAAATAAGGTAACGTTTCACTTATTTTAAAAGGTAAAATAGTAAGTGTTTCATTTATTTTAGAACGGAGGAAGTATTAACATTATTTTCATTTCCTTTTTTCATTTTCTATGTTAAAAATGATAAAAATGATGACACTTAAGCTAATTAAAAAAATAGAATCTCAAAAAAAAATCTATTTTCTGACAATTTCTAAGATACACATATAATATTTTTTTGCTCATTTTAAGACTAAACTGTCCAAATAATAAAGATTTGCTAATTTTAACCTTCAAAATAAGCAAAAAAAAAAAAGGATCTTTGATACACCTGGGTCACTGGGTGTACCATAAACTTCTTCCTATATTTCCTTCTCCGTACATTTTCAATAATCAATTTGAGAAATGATCACATTTCTCTTTTCGTAAAAATGAAGGAGAAACTGGTCAAAAGTTGATTATGACAGCATTAAAGTAAACTGATAGAGAGAAAGAATTATAAAGAAATGGATATTAATGAAACAAATCAAAAATGCTGACTTAATGGGCCGGAAGGCAACGAATTTTAATGTGCCTCTTTTCAAAGATTTCTGACTTATATAGTTCGAAGTGATTCGAGCACAACAATAAAAAAAGAAACAGGGAAACATAGTGGGTTGGGTGAGTCATGAGTGGGTTTGTTTGGATCTTCTTTTTTCTTTCTGCTTTAATTTTATTTTAATGTTGCAACTTGCATTTTGTGTTTTATCTGCATTTTTTATATTCTACTATAATTATGATTCATAGCAATTGTCTCTACCAGATGCATGCGTGATCTTTTGATCTTTTATCTTCTTTTTTTGGTTTGTTTTTCTAGAAACTTGGTTGCGTTCTGTGTATACAATTACACACATAGAACACAAGAATGATACAAAGATGCCGTCAAAAAAATAGGGGGTGATATGTAGATGTCAAAGGTAATGTGAGCGTTTTTGTGTTTTGGTGTTATAGTTAAAACTTGAAAGGTAATTTCCACAGTATGGTTTTCAACAACAACTAATTCCACATTTTAGTGTTTATATTAGATTTGAATGTAAAATAGAGGTTTGACTAAAATTATTTCAACATTCTAGTGCTCATATTAGACTTGGACGTTGATAGCATCTACAAGTTCATATGTCAATTTAACCTAAAAAAAAAAAACAGATTCACATAGAAGGGATATATATATTTTTTGATAGATAAGGGAAACAAAACTACAATCAAGAGTCCATCGGTTCCTCCTGTCGAGAGAAAAACACCTAATTTATCACTTTAAATAACCGAGAAGAGTTGCGGGTTATAATCAGTATTGATATACATTGAAGAGTTTACAAGATGTCATACCTAATTTTTTTTTTTATCATTTGCTCTTTTATTATCCAAATACAACTTTGAACATTAATATCTTTAATTAGTTATGAGGAAAAATTATAAAAAGTTGATATTTGAAAATATATATTAAGACGAATCCAACAATATCTCACTTAACTATGTTTTTCCTTACCTATAAATAATACAACATTCTCAAAGTTGAATTTATGAATAATGTCAAAGGTCAAAATGATAATATTAAAAAAACGGAGGAAGTATTATTTACATGGGTACAAAATTTGTCAATATTTCATTAATATTGATCATGACTAAATATTACATGAACACAATAAGAAAGACAATACTTAGTTTCAATCTTGGTTAGTGGGTAGTGATTTGGGACATAATTAGACTGTTAGCTGCTATTAAAATGATCTGCAAGTTGCGAGGCCTTCAGGGCCTTGTGCGTGGCTGTGTGCAAGGCATTCGAAGCCTAGTGTGTGGTTGCTGCCCTTCGTGACTAGGCGCGAGGCCTTCCAAGCCTTATGCGTGGCTGTCGCATATCGTGGTTGTGTGTGAGGCCTTACGAACCTCGTGCATCTTTGTAGATAGGGCTGTGCAAAGACAAGGGTCGGACCGGAATCTGGACCTGAACGGACAGGAATTTGGAGAGGATCGGATATTCCGATCCTCGGTCCACAAAAAATCCCGATTCCGGGTTTCCAACTGGGTCCGGGCCATCGATGAGGAGGGAGATAATCCTAAAGATTGGAGAGACCAATCACTTTAGTGTAGGTCCAATATATCAGGCAAGAAATAAAATATTAATCAAAATATTTTATGAAGTTATAGGAAAAATACTTCATATAAAACTGCTTATAATCTCCTAATTTTCGAACTTCTATTGTATTAGTAACTTTAATCAACACAAAACAATATCTGCGACTTTATTTTCTCTTCTTTTTCACTTAACTTACAATATTAGTAAAGTATAAAATTTGAGTCAACCTACTATTTATTACTTTAGAATTATTGTTATTAAAATTATTAATTTTTAATGTATTTAATTTATAAATATATTTAAATAAAATATAAAAGATTTTTTTTAAAAAAAGAAATAGATTCTGGTCCAATAGGTCCAAAACCGAACCGGCCCCGGAAAAATTGGGTACGCACCGGACCGGATCGGAAATTTTTTTGTCCTGGTCCCTGGCCCAAGAAAATCCCATATTTCACCCAACGGTCCAGCCGGTTTCGGTCCGACCTGGTCCTTGACCGATGCACACCCCTAATTGCGTAAGGTTGTGGCTACCGCACGGGCTTGTGAATCCTCGTGCAAGAGCGTCGAAGGCAAGACAAGGTCTATGGAGCCGGTCAACTTTAAGTCATGTTGCAGAGCTCGAAGAGTCTCGTGGCGTGACCACGACACTTAGAAAAACGAAAAACAAATTAAAGATCCTACTATTGAATCAATGTTTTATAATTGTTATTAATCGTTGGATATTAATTTTTTTTTTTGATAATTTGATTTCAATAGTCATGGTAACAAGTATGTACAAGTGTGGAGAATGATTGTGTTAACCTGATTAGGTTAACCCTGGCATTATAATATATATATAGGGTACATTACAGACCTAATACGATTAGAATTCCTTTCTATCTTGCGTATATACAATATTACACTAATACACCCCCTCAATCTTTACGGGGTGAAACAACGGATAGATTGGAACGATGTTTAGTAAACAAAACAGTAGATAGGCCTTTAGTAAAGATATCAGCAACTTGCAACTGTGTAGGAACATGACGAACCAGAAGACCTCCTTTGGCAACCATTTCACGAACAAAATGGTAATCAACATCAATATGTTTGCTTCGATCATGATGAATTGGGTTAGCTGTGAGATATGTAGCAGAGACATTATCACAATACAATATCACAGGTAGTTGCCGGAGCCAAATAGATTCGGCAGCAGTGTACGCAACTGCACGATATTCAGCTTCAGTGGAGGATTTAGAAACAGTAGGTTGCTTTTTCGAGCGCCAGGAAATCAAGTTCTTGCCAAGAAAAACCGCATAACCAGTAGTGAAACGACGAGTATCAGGACAACCCGCCCAATCTGCATCAGAGTAGGCGATAACAATATTAGGAGAACTGCTCCTATGTAAGAAGAGACCAAACTCCAAAGTGCCTTGTAAATATCTGAAAATTCTTTTCACAGCATGAAGATGAGTAGTACGAGGAGCATGCATAAACTGAGACACCATATTAACAGCATAAGCAATATCTGGACGAGTCATAGTTAAGTATTGCAAAGCACCAACCATACTACGATAATCTGTGGGATCAGCAAGAAGTTCTCCGTCAAGAAGAGACAATGTAACTCTAGAGACAACAGGCGTGTGAACTGGTTTAACAACATGAAGATGGAATTTACGAAGTAAATCAGAAACATACTTATTTTGAGACATAAATAAACCAGATGGGGTACACACAACCTGAACACCTAGAAAATAATGAAGATCCCCTGAATCCTTCATAGCAAACTGAGAAGAAAGGACAGAAATGAATTTGTGGACTAGAGCAGAACTACTACTAGTAAGAACAATGTCATCAACATATAATAGAAGAATAATGAGATGACCACGAAAATTGAGAGTGAACATGGAAGTGTCACAACTGCTGCACTTGAAACCAATAGATAGTGAGAAGTTGTTGAACCGAGAGAACCAAGCTCGAGGAGCTTGTTTCAAACCATAAATGGACTTACGCAGACGACAAATATGAGTGGGTTTAGATGGGTGAACATAACCTGGAGGTTGACGCATATAAACCTCTTCATGAAGAAAACCATGAAGAAAAGCATTTTTGACATCTAATTGACGAATGGACCATTTAAGAGAAACAACAATAGTACGAACTAAGCGAACAGTAGTAGGCTTAACAACAGGACTATAGGTTTCAAAGTAATCAATACCTGCCTGAGGGTGATTTCCAAAAACAACAAGTCTGGCTTTGAACCGCTCCACAGATCCATCATAATTGTATTTGATCCGATAAACCCACTTACAACCAAGTAAATTATTATCATAGTTGCGAGGTACCAATTCCCATGTATCATTTTTAATCAAAGTCGTATATTCATCGAACATAGCTTGACGCCAACGTGAGTCTTTAGAAGCTTGCTTAATATTAGTGGGTTCAGACTCAATGACATCTGCTTTTAAATTCATTAAAATTTTTGGCTTTGTAACACCATCTTTTAACCGAGTGACCATAGGATGTTGATTTAAGACAACCGGGGGAGTACAAGACACTTGGGAAGATGGGGACACATCAGGGGATTGGGAAGAGGATAAAACACTAGAGGATGAAGGAGTGGAGGGAAAGAAAGAAGTGGTGAGTGAATGGGAAGGGAGCAGCCCAGCAGAAATAACCGGCCCAGCGTGGGGAGAATAAGCCGGCCCAGGCGTCGCTGATCCAGCAGCGTGAGAGGGAGGGAGACCATAGGTCGCTGATGGGCCAGCGGGCGTGGCAGCAGACCCAGGTGAAGCTGGATCCAATCCAACGGACGCTGGAGAATCAGCGGGCCAGGCAAGTGCCTCAACATGAGGCGGATCAGGCCCAGCGGGAGATGAATACCCAGCGGGCTGATCAGGAAAGCCAAGGGAAGGGGGTTTTGGGTTGAGCATAGGATTAGGCGCCTTAGTAGTGCCAAGGGAAGGGGAATTGTGCACAAGGGGAGCATGCCCAACTACGGGTTGGGAATAAGTACGCGACTCTAAGGGGACAATACACACATTTAAAGACACAGGAGGTACAGGACCCACATTTGTGGGAGTCCAATCAAGAAGCAAAACCGAGGGAGATGTGTAAGGCACAGAAGAGATGGAACCAACAAGAGAGCGATAAGGGAATTTATGTTCATGAAAGAAAACATGACGACTTATATAGACTTTGTTGGTAAGAGGATCTAGACAACGATAACCTTTATAATCCACAGCATATCCAATAAAAACGCATTGTTTTGACTTAGGTTGAAGTTTGTTGATTTTGGAATCCATAAGCAAAGGAAAACACGCACAACCAAATGTTTTCAAAAATGAATATGAAGGAGAACGATGAAAAAGTTTTTCAAAAGGAGAGACACCCCCTAGAACCGAGCTAGGTAACCTGTTGATAGTATAAGTGGCAGTGTACGAAGCATCAACCCAAAATTCAACAGGAAAATCCGAGTGAATAAGCATAGTACGAGCCATTTCAACAATATGACGATGTTTGCGTTCAGCAACACCGTTTTGAGCTTGAGTATGGGGACAGGATTTTTGAAAAACAATACCATTGTCACGAAAATGCTGAAGAAGAGGGGAATTATCAAATTCCCGACCTCCATCACTTTGGAAAATTTTAATTTTGCAATTGAATAAATTTTCCACCATCTTTTGAAAAACAAGGAATTGAGAGTGAGCATCCGATTTTCGACGTAAAGGATGAATCCATGAATATCGTGAGAAATCATCAACAAAAACAACATAATATTTATAAAATTGATTCGACAAAACAAGAGATTGCCAAAGATCACTATGAATTTTATATAATGGATATGGAGAAACATGTTCAACTGGTTCAAAAGGTAATCGATGAAGTTTTCCTAACTTACATCCAACACAATCATCATGAAACTTAGAAGTACATGAGATAGACTTATTTGAACATAAAGATCCTAAAACTCTAGATGAAGTGTGACCAAGCCGAGCATGCCAAACATCGCCAGACTCCTTAGTAGCTATCAAAGCAGGAACTGATGACTCTTTGGTGAGAAGGGTGGGTTATATTGGATAGACACCTTGCTTACTGGATCCCCGAAGCAGAACCTCCCCCGTTTTCTGGTCCTCAACAAAAACAAAATTTTTATCAAAATACACAACAAAATTATTTTCTTGACACAACTTGTTAACTGAAAGTAAATTATGTTTCGGATTAGGGACATGACAAACAGAAGACAAAGTAAGAGGACGACTTGAAGTTTTTAATGTCAATTTGCCAATACTTTTAATTGGGAGAGAGGTACCATTTCCAACTACAACAGAACTTGACCCAGTGTAAGGAAGAATAGCAGAAAGCTTACCATCCTGAGGAGTCATGTGAGATGCAGCGCCCGAATCCGGGTACCAAACTGAGTCATTTGCTTCACCACCAACAGACAGTGCAACTAAGGCACGAGTGACACTGTCTGAGGAAGAAGGAACAAAACTGGAATTGAATCTTTGAGGACAATAAGCAGCTTGATGACCTGGAAACCAACAAAGACCACAAGTATCGGAAGAAGGGGTAGAGCTTAAATTGCCACTTAGCGAAGTATTCCCTGCTGAGGACAGACCATTAGTAATAGAATCAATGCAAGGCATACTAGAAAATAACAAGTTAGAATATTTACTCATACCATTTTGACGTCCCCGATTTGCATTGTTGTTATTGTTACCAGAACCACGAGCATTGTTGTTACCACTAGTACCACGATTGTTGTTATTTCGACCACCCCCTTTATTCTTGTTATTCCTCCCTTTATTTCTACCACCGGAATTGTTTTTATTGGAAGAAGAACCAGAACTAGATGACTGAACAGCAACTAAAGCATGATGAGAAGAATCAGACCCATCCTTGGAGCTTTTAAGACGTTGTTCATGAAGCAGGAGCTTAGGGCGCAAATCATCAAAACTAAGCGGAAACGGATAATGAAGCAAAGTGGTGACAATGTGATCATACTCAGAATCACGATCCGAACCAAAGAGAGTGAACTGAACTAAATCTTGATTAGACACAGGACAATGAATTGCAGCAAGAGAATCAACAATTACTTTGATCTCACGTAAGTAACCATCCATAGACTGAGATTCAGTCTTCTTAATGTGAGACAAACGTCCTTTCAATTCCATGGAACGGGCCATACTTGCATGCATAAAACGGGATTGTAAACGATTCCAAATATCCACAGAAGTGTGCAAATCATGAACATCAACAAAAACATCACGAGATAAAGTTGCAAAAATCCATGACTTAACTTGTTGATCAATACGAAGATATTCATAAAAATGTACATTAGGAATCGAATAACCATGCTCATCAAGAATAGTAGAAGGAGGAATAGTGGCAGTTTCATCAACTATACCAAGCAATTGATGCGAAAGAAGCAAGCAAGTAATTTGCGTTTTCCATAAAAGATAATCTTCAGGAGAAGAAAGAGTGATGGTTACCAAATTTGTGAGATTTGGAGCAGACAACTGGGGAAGGGTGAAAACCGGCGTCGGAACACTAGTAGAAGCCAAGGAAACCGCCCCCGTGGAAGATGACTGCAAGGAGGGATGATGAAACCCCGGCGGAAAACGCGGAGATTCACGCACAGGTGTGCGATATGGCTGCGGGCTCGGGATTGGTGAGACACCAAAAATAGAGGTAGGCAGCGAGGGCTGCGCAGCAACCGATGATGGCTGGGCAGCGAAATTCGGATACAACACCGAGTAGCGCATCGTGGGCTGCACTGTGGAGGCAGCAGCCATGGCCGAAGAAGGCTGCACGGGCTGGACGTGCAAGCCAGCAGCCACGGCAGAGTAGGAAGCCATGGTAGAGGAAGAAAGGCTGGCCGAAGCAAGCGAGCCACGAGAAGAAGGCTGCATCGTGGAAGAGGCAGCAGCAGCGGAAGAATAGGTGGCTGAGGTGGCATCCATGATGGCGGAGGAAAGGCCGAAGGAAGGGAACATGGTGGAGAAAAAAAAAATTTATTTTAACCTAGGTTGTGATACCATGTACAAGTGTGGAGAATGATTGTGTTAACTTGATTAGGTTAACCCTGGCATTATAATATATATAGGGTACATTACAGACCTAATAAGATTAGAATTCCTTTCTATCTTGCTACATTACAGACCTATACGATTAGAATTCCTTTTTATCTTGCGTATATACAATATTACACTAATAAAGTACACTCCAAAAGTTGATCGACCAAGGAGGTACAATAAGTTACAGGGTTCCATCTAGATCAAATAATGAGACAAAGAAAAGCTAAGATAATTGAGTACCAGATCACATATTGAGATAAATGAGCTAGCCTAATCAGGCCAACAACCAAGCAACAAAATCAGAGCTCCTGTATAATCCTTGTTTAGCAAAGGCGTCCGCCACAACATTGGAACTTCTTTTCTTGTGAGAGATGGTGATATTTAATCCTCTGTTAGCAACATATCTTATGAAATTTAGGATGAAATTCAAGTGCCAAGGTCCACCTTTATCACTCGAACACCATTGTACAACATTAAACGAATCTGATTCTAGGTGGATATGATGAGATTTGAACTGAGGGCTGTTGAGAGAGATTTGAAAGGCACGATGTATTGCCAGAACTTCTATCGCATTAATCTCCATTGGTGGAATAGGGCATGAAAAAATGCATAAGAAATCACCTCGATCATTTATAAGGACCCCACCGATGGCTGAGCGTGAAAGTGATGGGTTGTATGAAGCATCAACGTTCCACTTGAGATGGGAAGTTTGTGGCACACTCCAAGGCTCTTGAGCTTTGATGCTGTGATATGGAATTAGAGCATTCTTGCTCCATTTTAGGCAAAAGTGGTTGCGCATCACTTCCTCGGGTGAAAAAGGAAATGATGGTTCCCAAGCTTTTATCCACCAAGCAAGTCGGATAAGTATCAGCTCCTGTAACTCGTGCAACCTGCAAGAAATGTTAGAAAAAATTCGCGCATTAGAATTAGGGGTCATACTAGAATCACATTTATTTATTGATTTATTTTATTTATTGTTAATATGTTGAATATTCTTTAATGCAATAGTTCACGTGTAATCGAATCAACATAGAATAACTAGAATATAATTGTAGACACATAATCGTGTCTCCCCATTTAGCACCCAATGATGAAATATACCGTCGTCCTTAGTCCGGCCCAAAGGAAGAGCAATTTGACAACCTAAGCCCAAAATTAGATTAAAGAACATAAAATCTATTTATTTATTTCAAGCCCGATTTTGAAATTTTTATTAATTATTCATGATAATTAATTGCATTTTAAAGCCTATTTCGAAAAGCCCATTTAACTGTTCATGATAATTAATTGTATTTTTAAGAAATATTAATTGTTCTTGATAATTATTCTAAAAGATATTTCGAAAATCTGATTTTTATTCCTTAAAATAACTGATTTGCGAATCCAAAAGATAATATTAATGACAATTAAAAGAATATTTTAAAGATTGAACAAATAAAAATATGTCATATTTTCGGATACACTTCGCGGCTCGCGCGTCCAAATGCGTTTGGCGCGCCTATGTTACGCACGCACGACATCGAGATATAAAAACTCAGAAGCGCAGAGACGGATGCGCTCCACACATCGTGATGCATTTTGCGCAACAGGATAAGGAAAGCATTAAATAAATCAATGAAAGAAAGAGAATGAAATAATAGAACTCATGAATTAATGAAGATAAAAGAGAAACTAGGGTTTGAACTAGAAAGCTAGAGAGAAAAAGAAGAAGAAAATAAACTAAAACTAAAACTAAAACTAAAACTAAAATAACTAATAATCAGAGTGAGAGAGAGGAAGTTCTTCACAAGAAGTCATTCCTAATCTAAATAAAAATAAGTAACCTAATATAACTAGGAAAGTAAGTTACAAGATAAGGAAAGTCGAATAAATCATTATATGGGCGGAATTAGTGATCCGCACGTACGATAACAAATTCCAGCAGAAACAGTTAGACCTTCGAAAGGCATAACTCAATGAGTAGAAGTCTCCCCGGGGTGTGCCACCTATCATTGGAAAGCTCTTTAAGTCTAGTTTCAAAATCAACTGGAATTATTCAATTCTCATAAGTTATGGTCAGAAGAGTAGTCGTGACTCGTTTTCCATATTTCTTCTAATGATCTTCCACTTTTTTTTCTTTGAACTCGTACTATAGCATATCCAAACGATCCTTATGCAATGTACCTTCTTCCAAATGCTCCTAATCCTCAAGCAAGTTTAGCTCATTATACTCAAAATACGTTCTCAATACCTGAAATTCATCAAAAATAAAAAAACATACCGAATAGAAGTAGAATAACATAACTTAAGAATATGATGCAATAATGAACCTAATAATGAATCTAAATGCTCTAAAATGCAACCTTAATGCACCTAAAAACTATATATAAATATGACATGTCAATAACATGTTACACCATATCTTATTGTGTAATAGTACCTCACACATACATAATGATATAGACTCCAATAAAATGACATGAACTACACAAATAATGACATGAATTTAGTATAGTTTTGTCATTTATTGTATGTTATTTAATTTTTTTTTTTGAAAAACAAGTGGTGGTTTATGGGTTGTTACTCCATAAATTATTTTTGTACTCCTTTGAAGAGCTCCCTCGAACACCTCTTTGGTGTTTTTTTTATGGCTCTTTACCTTTACTGTTAAACACATTAATCAAAAAGTTATGATGGAACAGTTGCACCCAAGAATTTGTGGCAAATATTTCTTCTTATATGTTACCTTATTATAGAGTTTAAAACATACTATAAATAGATCTTATTTTAAAGTTTTTTTTAAAATACTTTCTAACGATGCACAACTTATATTTTTCCAAAATACTCCACATGACTATGTTTTTTCTTATGTATTGGAAAAAATTGGAAGATTTTCTTTACTTATCAATAGTGCCAAATTAGAAATGGGAAGTCTATTTAGGGACGGAGGGAGTATATATTAAAAGTTATAACTGATATAATATACACAATTATTTCATTGTAAACCAAACTCTATTTCTTCTCATCTTATACTCTATTTCTCTATATTTATTACGGTTTTTTCACCAAACACCCCCGACAAATCACGAAATTCACCATATACCCTCAGTATTTCAGATATTCACCATATACCCCTGAGTTTCCGAAAATATTCACCACATACCCTTTTTCTAACGGACGTTAACTTGCCGGTTGCGTCATTTACAATTTTGCCATTATTAACCCCTAACCGTAACCCCTACCCCCTAAACCCAAACCCTAATCCTAACCCCTAAACTTAATCCTAACCCAACACCCCTCCCCCTCCCCTCTGTCAGCCCCCACCCTTGCAGCCCTTCACCCCTCTCCCGCAGCCCGACAAAATCAAAGGAAGGGCAAACACGACCATCTCACGGCGGCAGGACCAACGCCACGACGGTGGCAGGGCAACAACACAGAACACGAAGAGAGAAGAAAGGAGAGCAGCGATGGAGGAAGGGGAAAGGACACAAGCACCGACTGAGAAGGGCAACACCTATTAGATGTTAATCAAGAAAATTCTCCATATTACTAGAAAGATCATGTAATTATAATATCTAGAGTAATCTAGGAAAATATCCATGAAAATATCAATGTTAGAAAAATCTAGATATCTTTCTAGAATGATGTATAATAATATCTAGCCTAGGAAAAATTCTAGAAAATCCTAAGAGAAATCTAGATGTAAAAAAATACTAGAAAAATCTAGAGGATGCACAAGTTTCCTACCACACCTATAAATAGGTGATGGTGTAAGCCTTGATGATGTATGAAGAAACATTACAAAGTTAATGTAAAAGCCTACCATTTCCCACAAACAATCTCTCCTTTTACCATCAAACAACAACACTCTTTGATCAAAAACATCTCTTAAGCATAAAAGTTCACTACTACTTTCGATCAAGTTTCCAACATTTGGTATCCGAGCCATATTAATCCTAAAGCCTCCATTACAATATCATACTCCCATAAATATAATACACCAAACACAAAATAAACCAACTCCCTTAAATAAAAACCAAACACCACATAAATTAAAATGACTTCCCCAAACACTTCAACCTCAAACACATTTAACTATCCCCAAGTAAATTGGGTACCTACATTTAAGGGAGAAAAATATCAACAATGGTCTATTCAAATGAAATCCATATTTATCTCACAAGATTTGTGGGAGTTAGTACAAAATGGTTATGAACAACCAAATGATTTAATCCAAGAAGCTACTTGGGATGAAGCACGCCGAAAGATATATAAACAAAATCGGATAAGGGATAATTATGCCCTATCCTTAATATATCGGGGAGTAGATGAAACAATCCTCCCTACTATTATGGCTGCTACAACGGCCAAGGAGGCTTGGAGTATCCTGGAGACAAAATATAGGGGCTCCGAGAAGGTAATACTCTTTAAACTGCAATCTTTATGGAGAGATTTTGATAATTTATTAATGGCGGAAAATGAAACAATTCAAGAGTTTTTTAGTCGAGTAACAAATATTATAAATCATATCCGAACTAATGGAGATAAAATAGAAGATGTCCAAGTTGTTCGGAAAATATTAAGGAGTCTCCCCAAAAATTATGATCATATAGTGGCTGCTATAGAGGAGTCTAATAAAGATTTATCTAAATTAAGTTTAACTGAATTAATGGGTTCCCTTCTAGCACATGAAGATAGAATGCGGAGATTTACAGAGCAGTCACTAGAACAAGCTTTTCAGGCTAAATTAAAATTCTCTAAAAATGGAGAAAATAAAAGTAAAAATAGCTACGGTAAAGGAGGTACTTCATATAACCGTAGCAGGGGGAGAGGAAATTACAAAAATCAAGGAACTCGAGAAAATAACCAATCTGGCTCCTATTGCAATTTATGTAAGAAAAATGGCCATAATACACAAGATTGCCGGTATAAGTGTAAGAAATGCAAAAGACACACTCACTTTGAAAAAGATTGTTGGTTCCGGCAAAAGGAAGAGGCCAATTTTACGGAAAATAAGGAGCCTAGAGATCAATTATTTTATACATGTTTAAATGCTCACCAAGAGTCAAATGATATATGGTATATTGATAGTGGTTGTTCAAACCACATGACTGGCAATAAAAATTCATTTGTCGGGCCTGGGACGAAAATATTAAAACACAAATTACTCTTGGTGATGGAAGCAACCAAGAGGTTGCTGGCAAGGGGACAATAGCCGTCAGAACAAAAAACGGCTCGTCTAAATTTATTTCTGATGTTTTCTATGTCCCCGGGCTTGCACAAAATTTGTTAAGTGTAGGCCAACTAATCCAAAGAGGCTATATGGTGAAATTTGATGCTAATAAATGCCTCATATTTGATAAGAGAAAAGGGCAATTAATTACTACTACTCAAATGGCTCCTAATAAAATATTCCCATTAAGAATGCAATTGGAGCATAATGTTGCCCTAAGTTCTATAGTGGATGAGTCCACATTGTGGCATTTAAGATTCGGGCATCTAAATTTTAACAGCTTTAAAACCTGTAAAACAAAAAGAAATGGTGATTGGGCTTCCACCTATAACTAATGAAAGAAAAATTTGTGAGGGCTGTATATATGGCAAAATGCATAGATTGCCATTCCCTACTTCATCCTGGAGGGCCAGAGCTCCATTAGAGCTTGTTCACGCAGATATATGGGGCCCAACCAGAAATCCGTCTCTTGGCGGAAAAAGATATTTTCTATTATTTGTTGATGATTTCTCTCGCATGATGTGGGTTTATATCTTGGAGGCAAAATCAGAAGCATTTTCCCACTTCATGCAATTTAAAGCCCTCACAGAAAGACAAAGTGGGCATTCAATAAAAATTCTGAGAACAGATCGTGGAGGAGAATTTACAAGCAAGGAATTTAACAGCTTCTGCAAGGCGCATGGGATTAAAAGAGAATTAACAGTAAGACGCACACCTCAACAAAATGGTGTTGCGGAAAGGAAAAATAGAACAATTGCTGAAATGGCCCGCAGTATGATGCAAGCTAAGAATTTACCAAAATATTTTTGGGCCGAAGTCGTCTCAGATAGCGGTGTATATTCTCAATAAGTCTCCCACGAAAGCGGTGAAGGGTATGACACCCTATGAAGCTTGGCATAAGAGAAAGCCAAGAGTGGAGCACCTCAAAGTATTTGGGTGCATAGCATATGCCCACATCCCGAAAGAAAATCGGGAAAAGCTCGATGGAAAAGGAGAAAAATGTATCTTTATTGGATACAGTGACGAATCGAAATAATATCGTCTCTATCAGCCCGAATCCAAGAAGTTAATCATATCAAGAGATGTCATCTTCGACGAAGGAGCACAATGGACGTGGACGGAGAATGAATCTCAGGCACGTGAAGGATATTTTCTTCCACCAAGTCCAAGAGAAGATGAAGGCCCAAATCATCCAAAGAACGCAATCATCCTCAAGTCCATCATCACCAAGATCTCCAACAACATCCTCGAGATCGGTGGGTCCAACATCGGGATCAAGCTCTCAAAGCTCGACTCCGGTAGTGCGACGTTCACAAAGAGATCGGCGACCACCGTGCTACTTGGAGGATTTCCAATGCAATCAAGCTATCATGGCTCTCTTCACAAGCGAACCACAAAGTTTTCAAGAAGCTGCTCGAGAAGATAAATGGATCGAAGCCATGAATGAAGAAATCAAGATGATCGAGAAAAACAACACATGGGAGCTTGTTGAGAAACCTGAAGACAAAGAAGTCATCGGTCTCAAATGGGTCTACAAGGTTAAGTATAACGAAGATGGCTCCATCCAGAAATACAAGGCTCGTCTCGTCGCAAAAGGTTACTCCCAACAACCAGGGATTGACTTTAACGAGACATATGCTCCCGTTGTCCGCATGGAAACTATCAGGTCAGTCCTTGCTCTTCTTTGCTCAACTTAAATTACCGAGTCTTTCAATTAGATGTCAAGTCGACATTCTTAAATGGGGAGCTTGAAGAAGAAGTATATGTTGAGCAACCGCAAGGATATCTCATCGAAGGCAAAGAAGACAAAGTATACCGCCTTCGTAAAGCTCTTTATGGGCTTAAGCAAGCACCCAGGGGCCTCGGAATAGCAAAATAGATGGCTACCTACTTCAAAATGGGTTTACAAAAAGCCCAAGTGAGCCATCACTCTACATCAAGGCCCAAGGGAAAGAATTTATCATCCTATGCCTCTATGTAGATGATCTAATCTATACGGGCACAAATTCAAGGATGATCGAAAACTTCAAAAAGACAATGATGAAGGAGTATGAAATGACCGACCTTGGAGCCATGAAGTATTTCCTTGGCATGCAAGTCAAGCAAAGTCCAGGAAGAATATTTCTCTCACAGGAGAAATATGCAATCGACATACTTAAGAAGTTCAATATGAGTGAATGCAAGCCATTGGCTACACCAATGGCACTTAATGAAAGGCTATCTAAGAACGATGGAAAAGAGAAGGCCGATGCATCAATATATCGAAGTTTGGTCGGCTCTCTCATCTATCTTACACATACAAGGCCCGATATAGTACATCTTTGTCGTCAATTGTATCAAGGTTCATGAGTGAGCCAAGTAAATCTCACTTGGCAAAGCAAAAAGGATTCTCGAGTACGTCAAGGGAACAAAAAGTTATGGTATTATGTATGAGACAGAGGAGAATCACAAGCTTACAGGATACACGGACGGATGGGCCGAAGTATTGACGACCGAAAAAGTACGAGTGGCTACGTCTTCCAGCTGGGAACCAAGGCCATATCTTGGTCATCAAAGAAACAAGCAACAATAGCTCTGTCATCAGCAGAAGCAGAGTACATAGCAGCAACAAGTGCAGCATGTGAAGCAGTATGGCTTAGAAGAATTCTCGATGATCTACAACAGACATCAAAAGAACCAACAACTATCTATCATGACAACATGTCTGCAATAGCCATGACAAAGAATCCAGTCTTCCACAGTCGTACGAAGCACATCGAGATACGACATCATTTCATTCGAGAGTTGGTCGACAAACAAGAGATCGAGCTTCAATTCTGCAAGACAGGGGAGCAGCTCGCAGATATATTCACAAAAGCAATTCCAACAGAGAAGTTCATCCAATTCAGAAGACAACTCAGAGTACAAGAATTTTCTGATTAAAGGGGAGTATTAGATGTTAATCAAGAAAATTCTCCATATTACTAGAAAGATCATGTAATTATAATATCTAGAGTAATCTAGGAAAATATCCATGAAAATATCAATGTTAGAAAAATCTAGATATCTTTCTAGAATGATGTATAATAATATCTAGCCTAGGAAAAATTCTAGAAAATCCTAAGAGAAATCTAGATGTAAAAAAATACTAGAAAAATCTAGAGGATGCACAAGTTTCCTACCACACCTATAAATAGGTGATGGTGTAAGCCTTGATGATGTATGAAGAAACATTACAAAGTTAATGTAAAAGCCTACCATTTCCCACAAACAATCTCTCCTTTTACCATCAAACAACAACACTCTTTGATCAAAAACATCTCTTAAGCATAAAAGTTCACTACTACTTTCGATCAAGTTTCCAACAACACCGACTGAGAAGAGAGAGAACACCAGCACCGCTTGCGGCGGCGAGCGTAGGGTAAGGGGGAAGCTCCGGCGAGGAGGGGTGATGAAGCAGCAGCGCAGAGGAAGAGAGATGCGGGTGGAGGAAGGGTTTCATGAGGTTGAGAATTTTGGGTGAGAGAAGAGTTGTTGTTGTTGAGGTAGTTGCATGGTGTTATTGTTGTCCCGTCGTTGCCGGGCCGCGGGGAAGGGGTTGCGGGCTGCGGGGAGGGGAAGAGAGGGTTGCGGGGAGGGGGTGGGGGGCTGCAGGGGATGGAGGGAGAGGGAGGGGGTGGGAGGGTCATGGGGTAGAGTGGAGGGGTGGGGGCTGGGATGGGGTGGGGGGTGGAGGGGAGGGGGTGGGGATGGGATGGGCCGGAGGGCTAGGAGGGGGAGTGGTGGTGGGTTAGGGTTAGGGGTTAGGATTAGGATTAGGGTTAGGATTTAGGGGTTTAGGGGTTAATAATGGCAAAATTGTAAATAACGCAAACGACAAGTTATTGTCCGTTAGAAAAATGGTATTTGGTGAACGTTTTCGGAAACTCAGGGGTATATGGTAAATATCTGAAACATTGAGGGTATGTGGTGAATTTCGTAATTTGTCGGGGGTATTTGGTGGAAAAACCGTATTCATTAATTTTGAACTCTTTTTATTTTTAAAAATAATAACGCGGCCTTTAATAAGCGCAATAAATGGCATCGACTTTTGGATTCAGGTTTATACATACTACCTCCGTTTCACAATACATGCACCATTTGCTTTTTCACGCACTCCAATGTTCTTCTTTCGACAGTAATATCTTTAATTTTGTATAGGCAAAAATTATAAAAATTGATATTTGAAATCCTCGCATTGAGACGAATTTAACAAGACCCCACTTGACTATGTTTTTTCTTACATAATTTTGAGAGAAAGATTGTCAAAGTTGGTTGATGAATAGTGCCCATATGAGAAATGGTGCATGTGTTGTGAAACGGAGGAAGTATTAATTAAGTTATATATAGATTTAGAGTAGATTTCTAATAATTGAACAAAGAAATGGTTAGACTTCTCTTATTGCAAGGATGATGGAAACTAGGGGTGATAGTTCGGTGTACGGTTTGGATTAGGGCCTAATCCAATCCGATCCGAACAAAATTTGGATTTCAATATTTCCGATCCGAATCCAAACCGATTAGAGTTTGAATCCGATCCAATCCAATCCGAATCCAAGCCGATTAGAGTTTGAATCCGATCCAATCCAATCCGAATTTTCATACTCTAGATTGGATCCGATCCGAATATCCGATTTTTTAAAACTCTAGTTTTTCGATGAAATAAATTAAGCACAACAGTAGCCTAGTAGATTTAGGAAATGAGGAATTAAGTTTTTTTAGGGGAAGGGTTGAAGTGATACGCCTATTGGGCTATGGACTAAGCTTTTCTAAAAAATAAAACCAGTTAAGTACTTAAGCCCAATCCAGATACATAATAAAAGGCATATTGCTATTCGGTTATATTGGATTTTTGGATCCAATTACCCTCAATCCAATCCGATCCGAAAATCCAATTTTTTTAAAAAAATCTCAATCCGAATCCAATCCGAACACAGTTCGAATCCGATCCGAATTACTAATTCGGATTGAATTGGATTGGATTTTGGATTTTATCCGAATAACTTTCACCCCTAATGGAAACTGGCCAAAAGTATGAATTAATCAATGCTGCACATTTCTTTGGAAAAAGGCGGGAATCTTGAAATTTTTAATTCCCTCCAAAAAATAACATGAATACAGCTGGAAAAAATTAATGGGCCGAAAGGCAACGAAATTAAAAGTGCCTCACTTGAAAGATTTCTGACTTTATATAAAATATAATTCAAATACAAATAAAAAAATAACAATGGAAACATAGTGGGTGGGGGTGGGTTCATTTGAAGCTTCTTTTCTCTCTTTTCTTTGATTTTTTTAACTATGTTGTACTTTGTGCTTTACTATCTGAGTATAATTATGAGTTTATGACTCATAGCATATGCCTTTACCTGATTTTTTTTTTTGCACTTGGCGGGCCCCACCCGTGTTTATCTATCTTTAGAAACAGGGGAGGATCAACTAGGACGGTTTGTAGGTTGAGTTAGTGCGGTTTGTTATATAACTTAAACCAAACCGCAAATATGCGGTTTGACATTTTTCCAAACCAAACTGCACTGCACTTTTCCTTAAACCAATCAAACCGCACCACATGAAACAGTTTGGTGCGGTGCGGTTTGCGATATAACTATTTTTTCATCCACAACATGAGTTTTATAATCTTTTCTATTAAGATACTTTTTTATATATATGTGGAAGGTTTGGTACGATATAACCATTTTTTATATATTTTTGGACTACTGTAAAATTTTGTAAACTTATTGCTGAAAAATAGTTAATTAGCTACAAATTATTCCAATAGTAACACATAAATGACTAAAATATGTGGTACAAAGTTGTTGAAATCTCAATTCATAATTCTCGTAAAACTATATCAGAGTCCAAATGTCCAACGTAAAATAAAAAGACACACAATAGACATAAGTAAGGTCTACGTCCCAAACTTTCAAATGAACTCCTCTGTGCACCTTATCTTTCTAGTAAGTAGCAACCGCATTTTTACAATAGGTAAAAAAATCAAAATAGATATAGAATTTATTAAAAAAAAAAACCCATCTAAATAGTTTTGCGTTCTATGGTGCGGTTTGGTTTGGTTTTACAATGATTCAAACCCAACCCAAAACCGCGGTTTGCTTGAAATCATAAACCAACCCACAATTTTGAAACCGCATACTAACCCAAACTGCGAGAAAACGGTTTGGGTTGCGATTTGGTGCGGTCCAAACCATACTTTAAACAACCCTAGGATCAACTACCCAAGGGGCGGGGGAGGGGAAGGGTGAAAAACGAACTTGGGTGGTGGGAATGGAAGGTGCAGACCCGACCCTGGGGTTGTTTTGAGGGGCAACCGTCCAGGGCCCATCAATATTAGGGGCCCAGTTTTGATTTAAAACTTGTAATAAAGGTAAGAAACAACAACTATAATAAACAAAATGAAGTTTGGCTTGGTGGTTTGCTTTACACTTGTTAGTTTAGAAGACAAGGGTTCAAATCCCATAAGATAGGAAGTTTGCTTTTCTATTTTTTTGTGCAATGGTTTGCTTTTCTATATTAAACTTCTTTTTACATTTTTGTATCTACATTTTTTCTTTTTATACCCTCTATCCCACAATATTTTTTATACACTTTTTTAATTTTATTAGTCGTACTTACCCTTTGCAATTTTATTTTTGGATACAACCCATTGTTATTTAAATCTTTTTTTTCCTCAACAAACATGAACCACCATTCTCTCTTCTCCAAGTAAAATAACCACTTTGCTATCTCTCATATCTACCTTTACTTTAATAAAATAACAATTGATACTAATCCTTTGAAGTTATGTATCTTAATAAGTGTAAGAAGTGATTTTAGACGAAGGAAGTAATTCATTTTACAAGTTCCCATTATTCATTTTAACATATCTCCCATTTTGACTTTAATACTATTTAGATATATGACTTTCACTATTTATTTTGATGTGTGCTTAAGAAAAAACATAGTGTACTTAATTATTTTGTCGTGTAATTGTCAGAGGAAGTACTAATTAGTCGCGAAAATTTTATCTACCACCATATATAAGAGGCCTTGAAATTAAGTTTCGCCCCGGGCCTATAAAATGTCAGGAACGGCCCTGGGAAGGTGGAACACCTTACCATTACCTTATGCATGCGTGATATTTTGATCTTTTCTCTTCTTTTTTTTGTTCGTTTTTTTGAAAACATTGATATATAGATCCCGTCAAAAAAAAAAGGGTGATATGTAGATGTTCGATTTTATGCTTCAATTGTGCCATTTGCCTATTTTCAATACACAACTTCAAACATTAATATATTTAATTAGGTCTAAGAAAAATGATAAAACGTTGATATTTTGAAGATATATATTGAGACGAATCCAACATAATCTCACGTAATTATGTTTTTCCTTACATAAAAATAATACAAGATTGTCAACGTAGATAAATATATGAAGAAACGTGCTTTCTATGAAGGACCCTCTTTGAAACATATCCCCAATACAAAAAATAAAGCTTTAAGAAAGCCTTGATACAACTAATTACAAACAGACAACCAAAACAATTATCCAATAATACAAACTCATAAAGAATGAAACTAGGAGAGGTCATCCTCTTTGAGATCAAGTGTGGATTATGCACTAGGGTGCACAGTGCTCACTGTGCACCCGAAAGAACATACCATTAATATAAAAGAACACACAATTTAAAATTAAAGAACATGTAAATCTCCAATAATAATAAAAGAATATTGATCGTAATGAAAAGAACATATAATAAATGAACATCTAATCTAAACTAAAAGAACATACCTTTTAAATTCAAATTTAAAAGAAAGGAATCTCACCAACAACCGTCTTTGAAAAGATAAAACAAGTTGCAAGATTTAAGCAAAACATACAACAACATTTTTCTTAAAATCATGGACTCTTAAACTACGTCATTTAGCAGAGGGTGCACCATCCTCTACATGCACTTGGGTGCTTGTTCCTATTTGTGCTTTGAGATTGCTACAAATAATTTGTTGTATCCTATGATTTACGCGTGACTGCTCATATATTTAATTACATATTATTGAAAATTATAAAAAGTTGAAAATCTAAGATATATGCATTGAGATAATTCAACAAGATTTCACATGACTATGTTTCTTATTATACTTCATTTATTTTTTTTAGTTGATCTTTTTGTTAGTCACACTTGCCAATGTGAGTTTATGAACCTTAATATCACTAATTATCAATAAGCAAAAATTTTAAAAAGTTGATATTGGGAAAAAATACGCTTATACATAAGAAAATTTGCGAGAAACAACTTTTTATAAGCACTTTTTTGCGAGAAACAACCTTTTAAATTTTTTTTGGCATTTAACAACCTTAATTGAACTTTTTTGCGAGATCAGACCTCAAAATTTTTTCCAGCGTTGATTCTCATTTCAAGGGGTTGATCAAGGCGTTTTCCATGTGTAATCTTCGCACTTAAAGGTGTTCAATGCCTTAACCAACGCTTGTGATCGAAAATTAACTACAAAAAATAGCCTTGAAGTCTGATCTCGCAAACAAATTTTGGTTAAGGTTGTAAAATGGCCAAAAAAAATTTAAAAGGTTGTTTCTCGCAAATAAGTGTTTACAAAAGGTTGTTTCTTGCAAATTTTTCTCACACATATCTAACAAGTTTCCATATGACTATAGTTCTTTTTAAGTTTAAATCACAAAAGAGAATCAAAGTACTAGAGTATATATGTTAAGAATGTCAAAGTCAAAGTGTGTCAATTAGAAGAAAACTAAGGAAGTATATTGGTGAGAATTTATAGTCAAAATTACAAAGTTTGACTTTGAAAAAAAAAGAAAAGAAATAAAAAGCCTATTATGAGACGGAGGGGATATAAAGAAGAAATTTTTCTACCAAAACTTTCTCTCTCTAAATTTTTTTCTCTAGCTTCTCTAAAAAAAACCCCAGCTTTCTAGTTCCTGTTTCCCCAATAAGCAGCCTCAGGGCCGTCGGCGGTCGATTCTACCCTCTCGTCGCCGGCGAGCCATCATCTCCGGCAGTTTCAAGTGTTTAGTCTTTGGTGGTGACCGTTTTTTCACTTACATACTTCATTTGTGAGTAAATAAATCTAGGTCGCCGATCGAACTTGGAGATTAGGGTGCTAGCTAGTCGCTTGCACCGTGGTGAAGGGCTCGCTATTACTGATCGTCTTGAGATCTTTTCCGGCTTTGGTTAGTCATAATTTCCTGTTTAATGTGGTGTCTGCGTAGTTAATATTAGTTTGGTCTCTTGGTTTTATGCTATTGTTGGCTTAGAGTTCCTGGTTTGTCTAGTTGGTAGTTATTTTGGGTCACCAATAATGTTTTCCTTGGATGCTTAAAAGAGGCTAAAGGGGGAGATCGATCTTCATGTCACAGAGGGTGAGAATCTTATGGAGGATGATGAGTGTCTGCTTGAGTTAATCTCAAATTCGATAGATTCAGAGGGGGTATTAGGATTAATAAAAGAGTTAAAGGAGCTAGGAAGGAAATTCTCTGTTCAAGCTAGGGAAAATTGAGGATGCCCTTGAGAAGTATGGTTATGCAGGGGTTATTCTTGCTCGGTATGATTTTGTGGAAAAGAAGGATATGATTGAATGTTTTCATCTTGCTCTTTGTATTCTTTTAAATTATGCAGCTTGCTTTCGTAGGAAGAATGAGTTTGAGCATGTGGGTCGTATTTGTTCAATCATCTTGGAATTCGACCCTAATAACGTTAAATCTTTGTTTAGAAGGGCTATGGCTGCAGTAGAGCTAGGAAGAAGTGAGTGTGCCTATTGGGATTTGCTGTTGGCTACAAAGGTTGATCCTGCAAATCGTGAAGTGACCTTGAAACTTGAAAAGGTTAAAAGCTCCATGAGCAAGGAATTATCAAAAAATCAATCTCATGAGGATATCTCATCAGGATTAATTTTAGGCCTTTCGGCACCAAAGAAGAAGCCAAAAGGTGGTTTTGAGATGCAGGATAGAATCAAGAAGGAGGATGCACATGGGAAGCATCCTCCCATTGTGAGGGATGATGATTCCGGTGTAAATGATAAGAAGGAAGTTCATGCCCCAGCAGAGGACATGGAACTGCAAGGATGTCCAAGTGTGGAGTGCGTTAATTCTTTAAGTGAGATAATGAATGAGGTCATGGAGGGTAACATAGAGGATGTTAAGATTGATTTCAAAATGCCGAAAGTTAATCAGGTGGAGCCTAAGTATCGGTTTTCTAACCGAAGGAGGCCAGGCTCCTTTATTTCTTTCTCAAGGGAAGATTATCAAGTGCTGATGAAAGGAAAGTCCATTCATTGTTTTAACTCTAAGTTGGGTTCTTTGATGACTGTAAGAGTAGTAATTGCGCCAAGAGAAATCGTAGAGAGAAAGGATATGTGTGAAGAAGTGGGTGACATTGAATCATCCAGGTTGGAGCAAGCAAATCAGAATGTAGTGACAAGTGATGACAAGTTGGAGTTGAGAGATCATATAAAGGGAGACACTACAATGGAGTTTGTAGTTGAGAGCAAGAAGGGAGGTGAGGAAGGTGAAGATCAGAGTAGCATTATAGGTAGCCAGCATCAAAATGTCAACAAGCATCAAAATGTCAACTACAGGATGGATGTTGATACCTGTATGAGTTCTGCATTAAGTTTAAAAGGGAGGCGATAATCAAAGCTTTCTAGTCCAGCAAGAAGAATGAATACGACATGTTCCCGATCGAAGTTGACAAAGCTTGGTCGACAGATAAGTTCTAAGGGTAAGGCAAGTTTCTGTTCATTTTCTAATCGTTCTTCTGATTGCAGGCCGAGCTAGAGCTGGAAGGAAAAGGAAAGAACTGATTCCTCCTTCATCATGATTCTACAACCGTCCAAGGAAGAAGTGTTGCTACTCTTTGTCGAAGCTAATTGTAGTGCGTCTTGTATTGTTTACTATAGTGTTGATTCGCTGTATGATGTTGGTAGTGTTACTAGTAGTATAACCCACGAAATGGCTTGTGGCCAAGAGTAGTGGGGTTGGGTCTTTTTTGTTTGTTTGTTCTTGTCGCCAAAAAAAAAAAGGAGACGGAGGGAGTATTTACTAACCAAATATTGGAATCCTATCCCTCCTTTCCATTAAAACAAACATTGGAAATTTTATATTCTCTCCTTTCCTTTAATTTTTGTACCCTTCCTTCCCTTTCTCTTCCTTTACTATCAAAATACTAAACAAGCTATAGTGCTTAGCTTGTTTATTCACATGAGGATTATCGTGGCTTATCTTCACCTTTAAAAAAATAATTCAAGTGTATTAAGTTTGGATAAGTTTTAATAAGCTAGATATGTTTTGCATTGAAAATAAACTAAATAAGTTCAGATTTGTTCCAATAAGTTCTAACATTGTATATAGTTTCACTACGTTCCAATAATTTTATTTGAAATAAGGTGAAAATAACACACCATAAATTCGCATATGAAATCATATTCTACAAAAAATTACTCCCTTATATAATTAATGACATGAAATATTTAGTTAGTATACGTTTCTATTTATTATTAATTTCTTCTGTTTGTGGGGAGCCAAATATCTTAAAAAGTTTTACTTTAATTTTTTTAGTGTTAACTAAATAATTATCCGAAATCGAATTTTCTATTTAACCAAACAAACACTTAATAAAATAATTTGAGGCTACTAATTAAGGATGGGGGTAATGAATAATGATAGTTAGGCCCCGTTCTTTTGGACTTATATTCAGTTCAGTTAAGTTCAGTTTCTCGCAGTTCAGTTCAGTTCATACATTATCTCATGTCCAGCTTTCAGTTCAGTTCAGTTCAATTTCTTGCAGTTCAGTTTAGCCTAGTTTCTCACATTCCAAAAGAACGATGCCTTAATCAGGGAAAAAACTTGTCTACCTAGTGGGTTATCAACCCACTAGAGATAGACACTAAAAATTAGTGGAGTCTAACTCAACATTGTTAATAGGATTTTTTATCAGACAAGACCAAATAAAATAGGTTTTTGTGGTAAAAGACCTAATAATTTTTTTAGAGGAAAAGACCAAGTATGATACTTCAGTTGGCAACTTAAGACCACTTTAAGAATTTCCTGCAAAAAATCAACATTATGTTGGCAATTGGTGTTTTAGAGGATGCACCTTGGTTGATCTCGTTTTTCAAGCTTAGAGCTTCAACCGATTGCTTCAATGGTACAATTATTGGGGGTGCGTGGTTTGTGTAGACAACGACAAAGAAAGTAAGAAATTGTAGGGAACGACAAGGTCAACACCGAAATATTGACTTATTGGTCGGAAATTTTTAGAGTAGTCTTAAGTTACCAACTTTGTACTTCATCCGTTTCAAAATAGATGACACACTTTCCTTAAATGGATTAATCACAATACTTGGCACATAGCTCAAAATGAAAATTTTTTAACTGAAAAATTACAATTGTACCCTTGTTTTTTTATGCAAACAATTGTACCCTTGTTAATAACCCAACAACCTCACTTATTGCAAACCTAACATCAGTAATTCTTTTAACAATTCCCTCCTATTTTTAATCACTCATTTACATCTCTCTCACACCTCTCAACTACCTCTCTTGAACATTTTGGGGTTTTCTGTTTCTTTCTCTCTCTACCATCAAGAACCCTAAATTCACTGTATATTTTTTTGTGTTTCATCTTTTTCTCAAGAACCCTAACTCTAGTCTTCCCAATTCTCTCTCTACCACCAAGAATCCTAAAAAAAATTTCAGCCTAAGTTTCTCGCATCAGTTTCAAAATTTTCAAGATTTGGGCTTTTTGTACCTTTAATCGACCAAGTATTATATTTGGTCTTTCCTTCCAAAAAAAAAAAATATTATTGGGTCTTTCCCCACAAAAAGCCTATCTTATTTGGTCTTATTTGACAAAAAGCCCTTGTTAATGATTTTAAAATAATTGAATTATTTCTATTGGGTATCTTACCCAATGGGTAGATGTATCAATCTCCATTAATGGGTGCGGACATGAACAAATATAGGGACTGAGAAAAGTTTGGTATCGATAACACTTTAAAAAAAAAAACTGCGTCTATTGATAGAATTTTCTCTCTACATGTGAGCGTCTATCCATCTACTCTTCTCTTTCCAATACCATCTTTTTTCTCTAATTCTCTCTACACTCCAATCCTTCACGCTCCTTTTTTCTCACCTGTTGCATTATTAAAACAGTAGATTGACATCTATTATCAATTTATCATACCTCACCTACATACCACATAAAGAAAAAGAAAAAACAGTCTCTCCATATTCTTGCTTCCTCATTCTCACCTCTACATGATGGCTGAACCATTTCTGTATGGTGTCATTGTTTCCCTTCGATCCAAATTGGAAATTTCTGAATTTGTTGAGGATATTCCAGTTGACTTAAGGGAGGAGTTGAAGGAAAAACTCACCATTTTGCCTTTTGCTCTGCCTATGGCGAAGTCATTTAAGCACCCAACAATGAAACATACCCTGTATAAAGCGGATAGTTTACTGGATAACTATCAGACTTCTGCAGGTGATAGAGGTCCAATGTTTTTCTCAGAATTAAATACGATGCTTCAGTCCATTTTACAAGGAGGGATCCTTTCCCATTTTAGCACTGAATTATCTGAGTTTTTACCTGAAAAACTAGAATCAGCTGATGTTGGTCTAGTATCATGCTTTGCTTATTGCGCTTTGTATCCAAAAGGTCATAGAATCATCAGAGAAATTCTGGTGAATCAATGGATGGCTGAGGGATTCTTGTTACCCACAGCTGATGATGAAGAACTCGAGGATGTTGGGAACCGCTATTTTAACGAGTTATTTCGTAGAGGCACATTTCAAAATCCTGTCTATGCTTTCGGTACTAGTTCTGATCATCCTCAGGTAGCAATATACAGCTGTGTGATGCACCCCCGTGCACATGATGAAGCACGCCGTATTGCTGCTCAAGAGGTACTTATCATAGATGAAATTATGTCTCATGATCACAGTCGTCCATCTTCTCCGGCAGATGTTAGATATCTCTCTGTTTCCCATGATGGCAGGACTGTGTCTCCAAGTTCTACGCTCTTATCAGGGACGACATACAGTGAGGCCAGAACATTCTTGTTCTTCGGGAGACACAGAGATCATGACGATTATTTCTTATTGGTTTTCATGAGGAGCTTCAAGGGATGTAAGCGTCTGCGTGTATTAGACGTATCTGAAGTACAAAGTGGAGACCTTATTAGTACACAAATTGGAGCGCATTTAAGGTATTTGAGTCTGTCTAACAATCGCTATATAAATAAATTCGACTTTCAGGATGGCTTCAAATACCTTCAAACACTGGCTCTGGATGACTGCACCCGGCTAGATCAGTTGGTCCTGAGAAGCCAGTTTAAAAGGCTCAGGCACTTGTACTTGACGTCGAAGCAAGAGACTCTGAACCTCTCTGGATTGACTACTCTACGAATTCTAGAGCTTTCCCATTGCGGACAGCTGAGGCTTTTAACGAATGACATCAAAGATCTGACTGCCCTCAAAACACTGCGCATATTTGATTGTCCCAGATTGGTTTTTCTTCCCAACTCCATGGATTGCTTAACTCGCATCCAGGAGTTGGTTTTCCATGATTGTCCGCGTCTCTTACTGACAGATGGGAGATGTATGAATACATTGCCTAATCTTCGACGCTTGGAACTTATAGGGCTCCATGAGTTGGTTGAATTACCTGTTGGGCTTCAATCTGCCACTGCTCTTCAGTATTTCATGGTTGCCGACTGTCACAATTTGGAGAGGTTAACGGACGTGCTGGGAAGTCTTACATCTCTTGAGAGGTTTTATATATACAATTGTTCAAAATTATTGGCTCTACCAGGAGCAATCAGCAATTTAACTAGCTTGCAATCCCTACACATTAGAGGATGCGCAGAGTTGGTCAAGAAGTACAATTCAGATAAAGACAATGATGAGCGGGCTATAATCTCCCATATTCCAGAAATCATTCTTGAACTAGAGGATTTCGAAGATCAGGTTAGCCACTCTTTTCTTGATTATTATTTTGAGTTATCTCTAGAACTAAGGTCTTTGTGATTTACACTTTTCTTGCATAATTTTGTTGTGTGTCATGTTGATACATTTCTTTATCATTTAGCAAAGTGAAGGCTAATTATCTCAATTTAGAGCATGTTTGGTTCAACATTTTTGGGCTCTAACAAACGAAATCAAAATCCTCCTCCCTTAATTTCTTCTTGTTTGGTTCAACATCTCCTCAATCCATTACCATTAGTTGGTGGACTTAGAGGTGTTCAAGTCAAGCTTGCTCGTGAACTATATATCCGAGTTCCGCTCGGTCAAAGCCTGGCTCGAGAGGGATCGAGTCGAGCTTGAGTTCGGCTCGATATGCTAATGAGCCAAACCTGAGCTAGCATTGGCTCAGCTCAAAAACCCAACTTTCGTTGATGAACTCAATTATTGAAATACCAATGTAGCAACAAATAAATCCTAATTTCAACTTTAACTTTAATTGACAATAAAAAAATTAGGGCCAAATCATAATGTAAAATTGACTACAACAGCAATCTTATTAAACCCTAAACATATAATTCAATAACATGGGACTTAGAGAAAATTCATGTGATCAATCCATACTAGGGCTCAAACAATCTTAAATGAAAAAGACTACTCACTGATCATGACAACAAAAACAACAAACTTAATTAAAAACATAATTTATATAAACAAAGAGAGGGGAAAAATATAAAAACTTATTAATGATGCTTGAATGAAAGATAAATCCAAAATAATCTTGAACGAGTACACAATCTTGAATCTTCAAATTCCAATAAAAAGTAACCTAGGGCTACAAATAGAATAGCATAATAAATTCTATGTATTAAAAAAAACAATCTGAAGTATTTATAGTTTTCGAAAAAAAATAGAATAATACAACATAAGGGAAATAGCCAGCCTGCGTTCACCGCGAGTCGCAGACTACTCTCGGTGTTGCACCATGGGCTATGGTATACGATTCGTGAGTGGTGGCCCTACATATACTCTTTTTCTTCCTTGAACTCTTTAAATATGTCGAACTTGGGCTCATTGGACCTTGTGGGAGGCCCGTAGGCTTCGATCTCCGCTCCAAAGCAAGCTACTCCACCTAAGTTGCTCCCCTGCTTTCAAGAAAGCCTAAAATCCTTGAGTTTTCCACATGATTACAGAATTCTCTTAAGTTCCCACAACCTAGGCATAAATCCACTATATCTGGCACCAACTACGTCAATTTCTCCCTCAAAATGGGCCAAATATGATGTAAAATGTGGACTTAACACATGCATCATATCTTGCTTACACGCTATATAATGCACTACTTTTTTTTAGGAAACTCAAACAAGGGAACTAATTTATTAAATCAAACCTAACAAGAAGAACAACATTCTCGGCACCTCATTCACGCAATAAAGTCGTTTTCCAACTTCCACAGGTTGGAAGTGTGCAAGCTCATGAGTATCTTTATTACCAGAACGTTTAATGAAAGACCAAACAATAACATCAAAATAAGAAATCAAAGCTAGATCATAATCATTGACTAAGTGGAAATCACTAGAGCCTTTGTAAGCTCCCATGACTGCTTGAATGACCAATCAGCTATATTAGTGTAGCCCAAAGGAAACAAAAACTTAAGTCGCTGACCTGTGCCAGAGAGCAAGCATGGATGACAAGAAAACTAGACTCGTCAGCAAGTCCACAGGTGATGCACGCATCAGCTATGCTCTGAACATGACGACTTATCCCAAGAAGTGTAGGAAGTGCTTCATGAAAACTCCCTAAGCTAAGCAAACAACTTGACTCGAGGGAGAACATTAGCACTCCAAATAATCTGCCATACATCCAAAACTGAGGAAGATGAGGCCTTCATGTAGCTCTCGAATCACAAAATATAGCTTTATAAGTCGAATTCACCGAATACAACACCATTCTTCTCCAAATCCCAACACAAAACATCCTCCAGAAGGGGGTTACTTAAAGGAATATTCAAAATCCTCTCTACTTCAAAAGGTAAAAATAATTGGTTAAGAAGATCAATTTTCCAACATTTACCAATCGTGTTAATTAAAGCACCAATCTCGAGATTTGGCGCGACATCACCTCTAGGATAGATGATCTTATGTGATTGATAAACCCGAATCTTTTCCCCGTCTCCCACACGCCACGTTAATATTCTAAGCAAGACCCAACGAGCTTCCCAAATGCCTCGCCAAGTGTAGCTTGGACACGAGCCAAAGTTTGCCTTCATAAACGTGGAAGTCGGATAATACCGAGCCTTACAAATCTGCTCAATCAAGCTATACCGGGTTGCATAGCGAGTCTCCACATTTATTTTCCCAATAAAGCCTAATTAAACAATTTCATATCCCAGAAACCAATACCACCCTACTTTTTCGGTTTGCAAAGCTTTTCCCATGAAATCCAGTGTATCTTTCGTTCTCCATTCTTTTAACCCCACCAAAACTCAGAAAGAAGAGACTTAATCTCATCACAGAAAGAAGATGAAAATTTGAACACACTCATTGCGTAGGTAGAAAGAGATCGGGCCATTGGCTTTATCATGATCTCCCTACCAGCTTTAGAAAGAACCATCCCCTTCAAACCTTGGAGCTTTTTCCAAATTTTCTCCTTAACACCTCGAGTTATCACCTTCTTAGATCGACCCACCACTGTAGGTAAGCCAAGATACCAATCATGAATACTCACTTCCAGAACTCCAAAGGAATGCATGACAGAGTCCCATCGAGGGCCCGAGACCCCACGAATAAAAGAGACTTTAGTCTTGCCAAAGTTAACCTTCTGGCTAGAGGATAACCCATAGAGACTTAGAGCTCGTACTGTGGCCTCTAAATCCTGCAAAGAAGCTCGAGAAAGATAATACAATCATCAGCAAATAAAAGGTGATTCACCAACGACGCCGTAGGAGCTAGCTTAATACCCTTCAGAGAACTATCTTCCTCCGCTTTTCGAATAAGATGAGAAAAATTTCATCACATAAGATAAAGAGATCGGAGAAAAGGGGTATCCTTGTCGTATCCCTCTATTCGGGGTGAAATCTGCCGAGGGTCTCCCATTAATAAGAACAAAGAGTGTATTTGAACGAACACAATCCATGACTCTAATTTTCCTACCCGTACCAAAACCAAATCTCACCAAAATCGCATCCAAAAAATCCCACTCAAATCTATCATAAGCTTTAGACATATCAAGCTTCATAGCCATACAACGTACCGACTTCAACTGTTTCATATGATGGAAAAGTTCACAAGCAACGAGAATATTATCTGTAAGAAGTTTTGCCCTGAAGTAAAAGCACTCTGATTAATAGACACAATCTTGTCAAGGAAAGCTTTTAGACGATTAGCATGAACCTTAGACACAAGCTTATAAACAACATTGTAGAGAGAGATGGGCCTAAAATCCGACATATGCTCAGCATTACTCTTTTTTGGGATAAGAGTAATAAAAGTACGGTTAAGATGACTCAGAATTAGATTACCTCTCAAAATACTCAATATTGTCTGCATCACAGAAGGACCCACAATATGCCAATAGGACTTAAAGAACATAGGACACATACCATCGGGGCTTGGAGCCTTAATCGGGTGCATTTGACTAAAAGCTAATTTCACTTCATCTTCTCTATAATCAGCTCTCAAAATTGCATTCATATAGCATCAACCCAGCTTTCGAACTCCTGGAGTACCTTTACTATCAATGGCGGGTTAGAGGAGGAAAAAATCTGCTGAAAATATCCCACTGCAACACGGCTAACGGCTTCATCACCCACGTGATCCACATCGTGGTCATCCTTCAAGGAGCGAATGACGTTCTTCCTTTTTCTTCCTGACGCACGTTGGTGAAAAGATTTGGAATTCTAATCACCTTCAGACAACCAAAACACTCTAGGTCATTGCTTCCAATGAATTTCTTCCACAAAAACAAGCTCTGAAATCTCATGAAGTAACCTCTGTCTCTGTTCAATCTACAAATTAGTAAGCCCCCCCTTGTTTAACTTCTTACGAGCTTTTCGTTTCTTTCTCAAATCTTTGAAGATAGGCCCAAACTTACCATTGCTCCACTCATTCAGGTCAGCATAACATATATCAATTTTCGAAGCCAATGAATGGCCCCCATCCACGTATTCTCAATTATGCCTTCATTCCGCCTCCGTAGTCCACAATTGCTAAAAATAGAATGGTTTATTCCCCAACTTTACACCCACATTACGTTTCCACAACATGAGTTTAATATGTGCATAGTCTGACCACTCTCTATCAAGATGCCATAAATGCCCCTCAGGAAAAAGATTAAGCCATGACCCGTCTACAAGAGCCCTACCAAGACGACTTTGCACATTTTCCTCCGCAGCACGACCATTATCATAAGTGAATTCATACCCAGTAAAAGGAACATCATGAAAACCATACACATCAATTGCCACCCTAAAGTTGCTCATCTCGCGCACTTGCTCTATCATTGCCACCATTCTTCTCATTTGAAAAAAAAATCTCATTAAAATCTCCAATACGAGCCAAGGTAAGTCGGATTGAGGGACCAAAGTTTCCATGAGACTTCAGGAAAGGTGTCAATTGTGAACTTTCGGCCATCCCTAAAAGCCCGTACACCGCCACTTAGACCATCCCGAACAATATGACATCAATGTGGTGAACTGACATAGACTGAAGGTCCACATTGACATCCTTGCGCCACAACAAAACAATACCACCTGAACGACCCATAGACCAAACTCTCAAAGTTACCCAACTGATCTTTAATTCTTCCGAACTCAACACTACGCAACTTCGTCTTTGATAAGAAAACCACAGACGGGGCATCCCTCCGGATCAAATCTTGGAGGCTAGTAACTGCAGAGGAATTACCCATCCCCCAACAGTTATAGCTCAAGATACTCATAGGGCTCGACAGGTCTGCTTTTCGTCATACCTCGCCTCAAGCCAACCAGAATTTTTGTCAATCGAGTGGACCTTTTTAGTCACCATGTTATCTCCCAACACGTCATTATCATCCTCCCTGTTACGCTTCCCTGTTTCCAAAGCCCCAAATTTTCAAGACCCTCTAGAGCATCTCCTTTCTCTCGAGCTAGTTTACGCTACATTCGGGCTCCCCAAACACTAGTCCATTACCCCTCCAATAAACGTAGTACCTGTGAGAGGAATAGTGAAATAAGGCCCTGCCTTAGGAATTACGTTGCCGGCATGAATAGGACTTGTTGTAACATCACCCCCAATGCAGGGAGCCTTCGAATCAAGACTCAAGAGCTCCTCAAAAATCTTCGAACTATCCTCCTGAGTGCAAGGATTCATGGGTTTTGAAGGTTTAGTTACAAATATGACCTTACGACACGCCTTGACTTCTTCTACCTCCTTTCTTTCAAGGGAGATTGATAATAAGAAAAAATTTATAATTTCTTTGATTATTGCACTACTTTGTTCATTAATATCTTTGATCATGTAGAAGTAAAAATTATCGAAAGTTGATCTTATGAAAGTATGTATTAAGGGTCTGTTCTGTTCAACTTATTTTGTCTTATCTTATCTGATCTGATCTTATCTTATCTTATCTTATCTGATCTTATCTTATTTTTTTCTGAAATGAGTGAAGATAAGTTGAACAGAACATCTTATTTATCTTATCTGATCTTATCTGATCTTATCTGATCTGATTTTATCTTATCTTATCTTATCTTATAAAATCTTAAATAAGTTAAAATAAGTTGAACAAAACAGGGCCTAAGATAAATTAAATAACACCACACTTGACTATATATTTTCTGTGAGAGAATATGGAATAAGATTCGTAGATGAATAGTGGTTAAATATTGATACTGTCATACTGATGCAGGAGGTAAATGTTAACGAGAAGCCGAGTTTGTCTGCAGGCAATGAGGCTGCTGAGTCATCATCAACTTTAGGTTCTCAATTAAATACATACTCTCCTCGGATTTTGCCATATTTCACGTTGAAAATGAACATGCTGAGAGAATCCGCAGATTCAAAAGGTAAACTTCAATTTTACTGAAATGTCGATGTCTTTAAATGTGGCTTATAGCAAAGTTGACATGGTCCTAAAATATGAACTAGATAATTAATCTGGAATCAGAGTCAAACTTCTGTTTGATAACGGTAATTCGATCTATTGGGATAATCTCTCCAAATCTTAATTATTTTGGAGCGGAGGAAGTATTATATTAATCATCTACTTATTCTATGAATTTGCTATCAGGCGACATTTTCGACTGCTTTGATGAATCAGATATAGACGAAGACGAAGACGAAGACGAAGTTGATATAGAGGTATATTTGGATTTGGTTATTTTTAAAAAAATTACATTAAAGTCATTTGTCAATAATTAAAGTCTTTGTTATAAATACTCCCGTTGTCCTATATTAGTTGAAATTTTCACTATTCACATATCTTGTTTTGACCAAATCTTTTATCTAATACTCCATTCGTTTTCTTTTATTGTTCCTGTATTCCCCATTGAAAAATTTCAATATTATTTTGAATCTTTCGATAGATAGTGTAATTTATGAATTAAATTTCTCATTAGTTTTATGTTGCAATAAATGTGTTCACATTATTGAGTAGTCATTTTTTTACTTTTTTACGCCTCAAACTTTTGTCTCATTGGTTGCCTAACATAGAGTAAAGGGCCATAAATGTGTTCACACTACTCTGTACTCATTTTTTTTTCTCTTTTACCCCCTCAAACTTTTGTGTCAATGGTTGCTTTACATAAAATAACTCTAAGAGCTAGAATCTTTATTTTTAGTTAATTTAATATTATTTAAAATAGTGGAATCTTGCCCATTTTTTGAGTTGCATTGATTTCTTCCCCGATTCCAAATAGGAACAAAAAAAGAAAACGGATGGAGTATGTGCAAACAAATGATAGTATTAAGATGTTCTAAAATTTATCTCATTGTATAAATTCAATATATCAAATTTTCATAATTTTATTTAATAGATAATTAGAGTACTTAGAGATATCAATGGTCAAAATCGTGAATTGACAAGTGTGCCGGTAAAACGGTTGCAATTAATATGAGTTGGGAGTAGTAATAATTTCAAAAGGAAGCCTTGAAAAATTAACAAAATTAAGACTACTAAGTATGAATTAGGACCCCCAAAGCTTTCAAACTTTGGCGGGACTCGATCTATTATAAGCTATCTGACTTGTTTTTTCAAAAAAAAAAAGTATGAATTAGGAAGCTCCCTAGCATAATTCTATGTTTAGTAGTACCAAAAAAAAATATTCTATTTTTAGTAATCATACTCATAATTATGATGATAAACTAACTATGCTATCTAGATATCCCTTATAGTACGTCACTACGTAATTTTTTGAAATGATCAAATACTCAAATAGTTTTATTAGAAAAAGAACAACATATTGATCCGTTGATACACTCATGTTATTGATACTGATGTAGGAATATGGTAAGCAAAAACCGAGTTTGTATGTAGACAATGATGCTGCTATATCATCATCAACTTTGGGTTCTCAGTCAAATTCATTATGGACGTCGAAAACGAAAATGCCAAGAGCAGCCGAATATCCAAAAGGTAAACTTCAATTTATTGAAAGATCGGTTTGTATCTAAATGTGGTTTATAGCAAAGTTGACATGGTTGGAGAAAAGGAGAAAAACTGGCATAAACATTCTGAGTTAATCATATAACATTGTGGCGTTTTTAAATAGGCATTACATGAACAATGATTATCCTAAAATTAAGCAATCAACTATGATACACAACTGTTGAGTTGGTGACTTTAGCATTTCAGCAAAGTAAAACAATGAAGAAACAAGTGTTTTTGTGCAGAGAAGATCAACTGCACTTTTGTAGAATCTTTAATATAAAGATAAAAGAAGGGAAACTTGTAACAAGTGAGAGACAAACTGATTCAATGTTAATGTTTCTCTCCTTCTCTCTCTTGTAAATCTAGTGGATTTTGGCGGGAGGGAGGTGTTTTGGGTGGATGGTGGTTGTTTTTGGTTGGATGGTGGTTGTTTTTGGGTAGATGTGGTGGTTTTTCGGGTGGAGGGATAAGGATTAAGGGGTGGCTAGGGTTGTTTTAGTTCGGGATAGTGTTGTTTTAGTTGGTGGTGGGAGTTTTCCGGTGGGGTAGGGTTATTTCGGGTGGTTTAGGTGGTGGTGGGGTTTGCTTCAGGTGGTGGTGATGTGGTGGTTTAGGTGGTAGAATAGTGGTTTAGGTGGGGTTGGTGGTTTTAGGTGGAGGGGTGGTGTGGTGGTGTGGTGGTGTGATGGTGGTCATGGTGACCATGGAGCTAAGGGAGAGATAAGTGAAACCCTTGAGGGAGGTGGGGGAATCAAGTTAGAGAAATTTGGGGGTAACAAAGGGTTAAAGTAAATGATTGAATGGACATATCAAACCGTCTACTTTTTTTGAGGCAGGCCCTAGTTTTCCTCTCTTCTCTCTCCTATCTCCTGCTCAAGAAATTCCAGATCTTTGCTCGCCGGTGACTTGTGTAAGGCTTTCCCTACCACAAGTTGCCGGCGAGCCCTTGCTCCCTCCTTTTCGCTTCTACCGGCACCACCTAAAATCACCGGAGCCCGGCCGCCGATGAAGCTCCGTGGATCGTTGCTAGTTTTTTGTTAGTTTTTTTGTTGTTTCTCTCGTTTTTCTTGTCTTTTGGTAGCTTTTATAATAATTTCCTCCATTGGTTTGAATGTTTTATGGCTCTTTTCCCTCTTCTTTTGTGGGTTCTTTTCTCCCATCATGTATGGGTTGCTTTCTCCCATCTTTTGTGGGTTTTTTTCTCCCAATTGTTGTTGGGTTGCCTTCTCTCACTCCAATGGAGAGCTCAAATGGCAGCTAGGATGGAAGATCTAGGGTTTCAGAATTTTTTTTCTCCATCAACGCAATTCAGGAGGTGGCTGCAGTTGGGAAAGATGCATCGACATCGAAAAAAAAATCACTTGGTGGTTCTCGGCAAGGGCGGAAGCGACGCAATTAGTGCTGTAGGAGTTAAATTTTTTATTGATGTTCTAGATCTAATATCTTGTTCTTGTAAGTGCCGTTTGGCTTATTATCTATATTAACTGTGTTGCCTTTTGGCCATCAAAAAAAATGATTGAATGGACCAAACAAACAACAAGTAAAGTAATTAGCTTACTTGATTCCCTTTTCCTTTCTTGTAACCCTCAACCAATTAAACGCCCGCTTAGGTTGGATAAGCATTACGATATAAAATGACATTGGACTTCTTTATTGACAAAATTCTACATAAATTTATTATTATTAGCATTATTTATTATTGCCTTTCAAACTAGACGCGTGCGGTTTCTTGGGGGATGGAGGAGGGGTGTTTTTTCATTCGGTCTTGGGATCTCTAAGATAGGGCAAAGCCCTGCCCACATCTTATGTACCTGTAAAAATTATTGTAGACTCGTTTCGTTCTCCTTTTTCTTGCGGCTTTTTCAATTTGGTCCTTCATTGGTTGCATCACATACGACGCACACTTTGATTACAATTTAGAGCTGGCAAAAGTTCGTGTTTGTATTCGTGTCATATTTGTATTCTTGTCATACATAAATAGATTGGAAAATCTTTGACACTAACCCGACCTATTAATTAAGACGTGTCGTGCCGTGTTTGATTTGTGTCGGAGTTAACTTTTGCTAGCACTATGATAAAATAGATTACACTAAATATTTATCTCCTAATCTATCTAAATAAACTTTTCTAGATAGATTAAGGAAATACTCCTAAATCTATCCTAACACTCTACTTTTGCCAATTTGCCTCAATGAGTCTACAACGAGTGTCGGCCGTTGATCTCAAATATATATACAATCACAACCGTAAGATAGCAATTTCAGTCTATGCTTCATTTAAGTTTTTATTAGTGATAAAAATACTACCAAAATAAAGAATATTTCCATGAATTGAAACATTGCATCTGCAACCGTGCAACGTATGAAAATTGTCCCACCTCCATACCATATACTCCATATTTTCCATTCATACTAGTTAATTTGGAAATTGTTAAATTTAGAAACAATACGAAACGGGTCTGGGTAACCCGAACAAGGAGGAGGAGAGATTTGGTCAACTTTATAAGCCCAAAGGAGGTTCCATACTAAAACCAATTGGTGATAGTAGGAGTAACCCCTCTACCTTAAGTGGCTTTCAATGGGTTTCATCAGAAATATATGTTTGCTTGCGTTTTTTATTGATGATCAACTCCATTAAAAAGTTCATTGAATTTTTTTTGCTTGCCAATCCCTTCAACTGACGATCAACTCCAAAGGTAATAGATATACACTATCTCACACTTTGTCAACTGAAGAGTTAATTGAAGTTTTCTACATCTTTCTTGATGTTCGCGGTTTCCGCGCTTTTCATTTTTTTCTGAAATATTGGAGTTCTACACTTTAATGTGAATGACAAACAACTTTAAAACTATCGAGGGTTGAGACAGAGAACTAGTTAGTTGAACCTACGCAGTACGCAGAGAGAAAGAACCAGTATGTGAAGTATTGTTTTTGAGATAATAAAGCAGAGCAAGGATGTGACCCTGGTTATTGGACGGAAAGAAATTTTAATTGCTAAATGGTTAGGAGTCAATTTGGTAGGCTTTTATTGGATAAGATTATTATAGGGCCAATAAAATAACCCAATAATTTTTTTTTTAAAAAATAGATATTGTAAAAAAAAATTTACATGTTGGGATTCATATTCAATTATACTCACTTTTGTCTCTTTCTGTTCACTCCTTTTCTTGCCTGTCTATCAATCCGCCCATTATCGACATGCTATCGACCAACAACCCGCGTTGACCCGGCCCACTATGACCCTTCATGAGCGACTCTTCTATGACCGACCCGTTTTTGACCCAGACCGATCCCGACCCGATCCGCCAATAACCAGGTCTAAGAACCAGTATCAATTTGTTTTTCGATTCCGTAAATATATCTTTGTTATATTTAATTCTACAGTGCAGATTTCATTTGATAGATCCATGGTTACGATTTAACCATAGTGGTGATTAGCGGTGATCGATACTCACTTTAGAATTTTCGAATTTCACCTTGGCTTATCACTGTTTTGTTATGACAATTGTGTGTAGGCATGCACAACCAAGATTCGGAATCGATTAATATATATAGCAACTTGGATATTGAAGAAAGAAAGAAGATATTGATCGAATTGCAAGAGGAATTATTAGAAGAGCCGAAACTCTATTGTTCTCTATTTGGAGGTGATTATGAATTTGAGAAAGACACAATAGTTCAATTATGGATGGCAGGAGGTTTTTTGAATAATGTGCACATTGAAGAAGGCTTTTTACAGAAATCAGACATGGATGGGGACCAGTTGCAAATGGAAGATGCTGGTAACTTATGTTTTGAGATTATTGTGAAGCAAGAGTACCTCTTACCTTCAAGACTTGACATTTTGTCTGGGAAAATGATGTACAAAATTAACCCTGACAAAACCGAGGCTTCTTTCGGTGAAAGGCAAAGTCATGATCTTTATTCCCAATTGATCAAGGAACAAAGTTCAGATTGTGCTCCACCTATAAAGTCTTGCCATGTCTCAGTGTTGGTTGATCGTATCAATGAAACAATTTTCAAAACATTGAAAGAATTTCATGGATTGAGGACACTTTTATTTATCCGCAATTACGGTTCTTCTCTTAAACAAATACCATCTGGAGTTTTTTTAGCTCTTACATCTTTGCAAGCATTGGATTTGAGCGGAAGTGAGATAACTCAGATGCCAAGCTCCATACAGTATTTGATAATGTTGCGATATCTTGATCTCTCATATACACCAATTACAAGGTTACCCGAATCCATAGATTGCCTTCGCGAACTACAAACCTTGAAACTTAAAGGATGTAAACATCTTTTTGAGCTTCCCAAAGGTATGGAAAAATTAACCAAGCTTCGCCATTTGGATTTTGATGTTCTTGGCCAGTTGAGTTACATGCCTAAGGGCTTAGGATCCCTTACTGAGCTTCGCACCCTTTCGGCATATGTTGTAGACAACAGACATGGTTGCAACAACATTAACGAGTTGAAGAGTTTGGATAACCTCAGTGGTTCTGTTTGTCTCTCTGGATTGGAGAGTGTACCTTCGGATTTTGCTGATGACGGTCTTTTGAAGAATAAAACTCGCCTTACTCATTTGCAACTACGATGGGATCCTCTTCAAGGTAAAGGTCATGGTAATGACGGTCAAGTAATTGAAGATCTCACGCCAAATTCATGCTTAGAGGAGTTGCAGTTATTATGTTACCCTGGCTCAAAACTCCCAAAATGGATGGCCAACAAAGATGAGTTTACGAAGCTTGTTCGTATGGTCCTCTTTGAATGTCAAAACAATGAGCTCTACATATCTTTGGGAGAGTTACCAAATCTCAAGTACCTTGAAATTATTCAAATGAATAATGTGTCAATGATTGATTATAATTTACGTGGAGATGAAGATAGTGTTGCATTCCATGAATTGGACACGCTAATAATTGATGGTATGCTTAGTTTGGAAAGTTGGGAAGGAATAAAAAGTTGTGATTTACAAAATCTTTCCACGCTTGTGATCAAGCAATGTCCAAAGTTGGCTACACTTCCATTCCTCCCATATCTGTGTTCCTTGAAACATGTAGAGATAAGCCGTTGCGAAATATTTGAATCAATACCCCATACTACAAAAGATACTCTGATGATTACTCGGTGTCCATTGTTAAAGAAAAGGTGCTCAAAGGAAGGTGAAGATTGGCATAAGATAGAGCATGTGCCCAATATCTGGATTGATCATGAAGATCCCCGCACATTGAATGAAGACGTTTCAGAAAATGATAGCGAGGTTACAGGTAATTCTGTAAGTTAAATTATGGCCCTTAAGTTCTATGTACGACAATGTCTTTTTATATAGTAATATAGGGAGAAATAGGTATTCAAGTTGGAGTTTATTACATTCATCTCGCATCTGTGGTTTTACATTTCAAAATTATATAATTGAAAATATTAATAATTAAATTGGCATATTAAAAATTGTAAAAATACAAGTGTTGCATTATTTTTATACGAAGTAGTATTGTTACTTTTTCACATGTAGCCCACGCTAAATCTTCTTTATTACTTTTTCACTTCCTCTTTAATCCAAATGTAAAACAAGGTGAGCACCTACGAGGGGAGAGAGAGAATGTACCATTTGGTACTCCATCTCTCCATATATATATGCCACAATTTTAATTTCGGATTTTTCACCAAATACCCGAGTAATTTCTTTTTACACCAAATACCCTCCAACCTTTCAAAATTCACCATACCCCTCAATTTTCGAAAAATTCACTATATGTCCTTAATGACTAACGAACGTTAGCCTTTTTAGTCATTAAACCCTAATTCTGTTACTAAACCTTGATTTACCTCTATATGACCCATTTACCTTCATTCAAACCACTAAAATACCTTCTACGATTATTTTTCTCTCTTCTTCCGTAATCTCTTCCCACTTTTTTGGCCATTGATGGTGTTTTTATGGTGATCTATTAGAATAAAAGACTCAAGTAGGGATTAATTAGGGTTTGGTAACAAAAACTAGGATTATCGTAAAAAAAAAAGCTAATAGTTGTTAGTCATTAAGGGCATGTGACGAATTCTAAAGAAATTGAGGGGTACATGATGAATTTGTAAAATCTTGAGCGAATTTGGTGAAAAAAATGACTCAGGGGTATTTGGTGAAAAATCCATTTGAATTTTTTAAGTCGTTCCAATCAATTTCCCTTATACCCCTTCAGATAAAAAATTTATATATCCTTTTCCTCCGAAATTTGTCTTTACTAATTTTCCAACTTTTCTCTCTCTACATCTTCATAGTCCTCATAGCTATGCAAGGAGTGATGGTGGCAAATAAATTGGAAGGGAAGGAGTCTTACTAGTATGATACTATTCGACTTCCTATTGACTTTCACGTATAACTACACCACTTTGACTATTAATAACTTAATATATGTTTTTGTAAAAGTTTTAAAAATGTGCTATTTTGAAAAGATATGCACCAAGAGAAATACAATAACATTTCACATAATTAAGTATTAGTAAGAAATTTGGTCAAAAAGGGTTATCTAAACAGTACGAAAATAATTATGTTATAACTAAATGAAACTGGACTAAATATCACTCTAGTTAAGATTTACCCTTACGATTTTGCCAGTACAATTGTACTATATTAATCTTCTTTATTTTTGGGTAAGAAGTTAAGCTTTATTAACATAGATTTTAGGATACTTATCATCAAGATATTCTACCTACGTATTTATTTTCAGGCAGCAACTCCGACTATTCTGATGATTTGGATTTAGGCGAAGACCAAGTTGATCGAAAGGTATGCTTGTTTCTGGATATTTAAATTGTTAATTATATGTTGTCTGCTATTATTTTAGAGACTATGTGTGATAGACGATCATATATCAGGTATATGTAAATGTATATACAAATATAGATATAATGGCTAAGCATTGTATTAGGAACGAAGACTTGGAAGTTTGTAACAATGTAGCTAGGATTTTCTCTCACCTCCCTAGTTATTGTTTGGAGTCTTATCTTGCGAAATGTATTAGTAGCCTTTATGTGGCTTACTCTCTTAAACCTTATGTAATTAACAGTTTTTAAGTATTCAATGCATCACCTTTTTTCACCAAAAAATATAGTGAACGTCCTACACTACAAAGTTAAAATATCATTGAATACCACGTCGAAAAATTACTTCCTCCATTCTATAAAAAATGAAACACTTATCATTTTAGGTCGTTTCAAAATAAATGAAACGTTACTTTATTTGGTATTTACTTATCTCTATCTCTTTCCTCATCATATGGGTCCTTCATTTTCTTTCTCTCTATCTCTCTCCTCTCCTCTCCTAAGTCTTCGTATCAATCCCTTACGTTTTATTTAAATTGAAAGGAGGAAGTACTATGAATGTAATGAAAATCTATAGACAAAAAGATATGAAATTGAAGTATATATATATATATATATGAATACATGGGACTTTTCTCACATATAATATTATATATCCTCCCCCTCATTCCATATTAATTGCAATACATCCTTGTATATAGAGTTTTAGAACGTAGATAAAGTGGGATAGAGTTTTATAGTTTTATTCGTAAAGTTTACTTGATTGAAGATAGAAGGTGATCTTTATATTAGGGTTAAATAGCGTGAATCCATTGAGGGTTGGTGTGTCTGGGGAGTAATAACTTAAATATTATTTTTTTCATTTTCGATAAGGGTGTGGAATATAGTATTAAAGTCAAAAATAATAATGAACAAAGTAGGTCCATGCCGAAATTGGAATGTTGCAATTAATACGAGACCGTCGGATATAATGAGTGATGATTAATATGGGCGGATGGAGAATAAATTTGTTATAATTAGCACCGTTTAATAGTTCCAAACAAGGTCAATGCTGATTGCTCACCCATGTTAGTTTCTTTTTCTTTCTTTTTCTTTTTTTTCTTTTGAGGTGTGACGCTTATTAGTTACTTTCAGGATAACGACCAAGCATCAGATGCTGAGATGCAGAGGGATAGCGCAAGAAATAGTACTGATGCGGAATAATATTATATCTCGACCTATGAGTTTAATTATGTTTATATATATTTCTTTTATAGGAACTCTCTTGGTTTTACCTTACTCATAAAGTAGGGGTTTTACAAGTGAGATTTTTTAAACAATAATGTTTAGACTTGCCATTAGGTGTTTTGAACCTTTAAATAGGTATCAATTTGTAAGAGTTATTATTGGATGACTTTAGCTCTTTATTTAATTCTCTAAATGTAAGGATTGTAAACACTTATCTTTATACTACATTCTGGGTAGCATTTGTTGGATTATGGCCCAAATTTCATAAAAGCCCAATGTCAAAGAGAAATAATTCTCACTTGCCGCCACTACATGATCAAGATTGATCATGATTTTTCTAGAAATCATGAGTATGCAAACTCAAGTCTTATGTCGGCAACAAGCAAGAAGATTCTACACATTTCTTTGGTATTGATCACCACCGACTTAGCACCACTATAAATAGGTGTTGTGATCATTTTTGGGCATCATCCAAAAACTACACAAAAGCCATCCACAAAAGCCATCCACATTCTCATATACACACAATCTTCTACTCCACTATTCACTCTAATTTTTCTCCTTTGTGAGTTTGTAATTAAATATTGTGAGAGTTGTAATTTTATCTTTACCCTATTAATTTGGGGTACTTGTACTCTCATAATTTTTATATAGTGGATTTTTAGCGCTCGTCGTTCGTGGTTTTTTTTACCTCATTTAAGAGGGTTTTTCCCACGTTAAATATTGTGTGTCCCTTATTGCTTTTCTTGCATTATATTCATATTAATTTCTCGATCTTGTTACGTTTCCGCTACGCTCTTAAACCTAACAAGTGGTATCAGAGCTAACGGTTCAATATGTCGACTGTAACTAAGTTCGACATCGAGAAATTTGATGGCAAGATAAGCTTTAGTATCTGGAGGATCCAGATGAAAGCCGTTCTTACCCAGAACGGATTAAAAAAGGCTTTAGAAGGAAAATCTAAAAAGCCGGCAACGATGACCGACGAGCAATGGGAAGAGATGGATGAGAAAGCAATGTCGGCGATCCAATTATGCCTAGCCAAGGAGGTATTACGCGAGGTCATCCATGAAGAGACCACAGCCGGGCTATGGTCAAAGTTGGAGTCTCTCTATATGACCAAGAGCCTCGCCAATAAACTCCGTCTCAAAGAAAGGCTATACACAATTCGTATGGCGGAAGGTACTTCCATTCAATCTCATCTAAATGAATTTAATTCTATTCTTATTGATCTTGAAAATTTAGAAATCAAGATTGACGATGAGGATAAGGCTGTTTTATTAATTGTGTCCCTACCTCCCTCTTACAAGCACTTTAAGGAAATTATGCTATATGGTAATAATGATACTTTATCTTTTGAAGATGTTAAATCTAATTTACTCTCAAAAGAAAAATTTGATCTTGAAGTGCATACTAATGATAAAGTCGAAGGTTTAAATGTAAGAGGGAGATCACAAGAAAGAGGAAGTACCCATAAAAAGAAATTTAGATCTAAATCAAGGGGACATAAATCAAACATAACCTGTCGTTATTGTAAGAAGTCAGGGCATGAAATTTCTGAGTGTTATAAGTTGAAAAATAAAAAAGAGAAAGAAGAAAAATCTAAACAACCTCAAAATCCGCCGAAGCCGTTTTATTGAAACCGACTCGAAGGTGACTCAAGATATTGGTAACTTCGAAAAGAAGGGTCTTCATGAATGGATTCTTGATTCTGGTTGCACCTATCATATGTGTCCTCATAGGGACTGGTTTACCACTTATGAATCTGTTGATTGTGGTACTGTCTTAATGGGAAACGATACTCCCTGCAAGGCTATTGGAATAGATTCAATCAAAATCAAGACTCATGATGGCGTTGTCAGGACTTTAACTAAAGTTCGTCATATTCCTGACTTAAAACGCAACTTAATTTCACTGGGCACCCTTGAGTCTCTTGGTTATAAATTCTCAGCTCAAGGTGGAGTTTTGAAGGTTACTAAAGGTGCCCTGATTGTCATGAAAGCCAGTAGATATGGCAGTCTGTATGTCTTGCAGGGACATACAGTGACAGGTTCAACAGCTGTTTCATCCTCACTCTCTGATGCTGATCTCACTCAGTTGTGGCATATGCGCCTTGGCCACATGAGTGAGAAAGGTATGGACATACTGAGCAAGCGTGGTCTTCTTACACCTGGTACTGGTAAGCTGGAATTTTGTGAGCATTGTGTTTATGGGAAACAGAAGAAAGTAAGTTTCTCTACAGCTACTCATAGTACCAAAGCTATTCTTGATTATATTCATTCTGATTTATGGGGACCTTCAAGGGTCACATCTTATTCTGGCAAACGTTATATGATGACCATTATTGATGACTTTTCTCGTAAAGTCTGGACCTATTTCTTAAGACAGAAAAATGATGCCTTCCCTACTTTCAAAAAGTGGAAGGCTCTTGTTGAGAACCAGACTGGCAGAAAAGTCAAGAAGCTCAGGACTGATCGGGGCTTGGAGTTCTGTGATGGTGAATTTGAAGAGTTCTGCGCACAAGCCGGTATCGCTAGACATAAAACATTACCCGGCACGCCTCAACAGAATGGTATAGCAGAACGTATGAACAGAACTCTTCTCGAGAGAGCTCGTTGTATGCTCTCTAATGCTGGATTGTGGCATCGCCGTGACCTATGGACGGAAGCCGTTTCCACGTTGCTTATATTGTCAACCGTTCTCCACACTCTTCTATTGACTTCAAAATTCCAGAGGAAGTATGGTCGTGTACAACTGTTGACTATTCTTCTCTTAAAGTATTTGGTTGTACCGCTTATGCTCATATCAATGATGGGAAATTAGCTCCCAGAGCTGTGAAATGCATTTTCATTGGTTATTCATCTGAATCTAAAGGTTATAGATTATGGTGTCTTGATTCTAAGAAAGTTATTCTTAGTCGAGACGTCACTTTCAATGAAAATGCAATGTTGAAAACCCCTGGATCGGAGTCTTCTATTTCTTCTAACACAGGTGACCAAAATGGTGAGAAGGTGGAGTTGGAGACAAGTAGCCAGTCTCCCATGGTTGATGTTGGCTCTTCCTCAGGCTCACAGTCTAGCAATGAAGCACATGATGATGATCATGCTCTAATTACCACTGATACTAGCCAGCCACAGCAGCCAGACTATAATCTCGCAAGAGATCGTCCGAGAAGGGAACAAAAGAGATCTACGAGATATCCAGAAGAGGAGTACGTGGTTGCCTATGCTCTCACAGTAGGTGAAGAAACTCCAGTTGGGGACGAGCCATCTACTTATTCCGAAGCCATCTCGGATCCAAATTCATCTAATTGGCTCGTGGCTATGAATGAGGAGATTGAAAGTCTCCACAAGAATGGCACTTGGGATCTGGTAGAGCTACCTAAAGGCCGAAGAGCGCTTACATGCAGATGGATTTACAAGCAAAAAGAAGGAATCCCCGGGGTCGAGCCTGCAAGATGGAAGGCACGCCTTGTTGTCAAAGGGTGCAATCAAAGAGAAGGTATTGACTTTAATGAAATTTTCTCTCCTGTTGTACGTCATACCTCTATTAGAGTCCTTCTTGCATTAGTTACTATGTTTGACATGGAGTTAGAGCAACTAGATGTTAAAACTGCTTTTCTTCATGGAGATCTTGAAGAAGAGATATACATGAAGCAACCAGAGGGATTCGTTGTTCCTGGAAAGGAAAACCTTGTTTGTCGCTTGAAGAAACCCTTATATGGCCTCAAACAAGCTCCCAGAATGTGGTACAAGAAATTTGACTCTTTCATGATTGGACATGGCTACACACGCAGTCAATATGATCACTGTGTTTATTTCCAGCTGTTTGATGGAGTATATGTCTATCTGTTGTTGTACGTGGACGACATGCTGATAGCATCTTGTGATAAGTCTCTGATCAACAACTTGAAGTCTCAACTCAGTAAGGAGTTCGAGATGAAGGATCTTGGCGCTGCAAAGAAAATTCTTGGCATGGAGATACATCGAGATCGACAAGCCGGGAAATTATACTTATCACAGAAGAATTATATCAAGAAAATTCTTGATAAATTCAGCATGAATAACTGTAAGTCTGTCTCTACTCCTCTAGCTGCTCATTTTAAATTATCATCTACTTCTTGTCCACAATCAGAGGAAGAAAAAGAAAAAATGTCTAGCATTCCCTATGCTAGTGCAGTTGGTAGTCTCATGTATGCCATGGTCTGCACTAGACCTGATCTTGCATATGCCGTTAGCATGGTGAGTCGGTATATGCACAACCCCGGAAAAGATCATTGGAATGCCGTTAAATGGATATTCCGTTACCTAAAAGGTACCATAGATCTGGGGTTGGTCTTTGATAGGACCCTAACATCTTCAAGTGATGTTGTCGGGTTTGTTGACTCTGATTATGGTGGTGATCTTGACCGTCGAAGGTCACTCTCAAGTTATATCTTCACTTTATGTTACGGTGCAATAAGTTGGAAGGCTTCTCTGCTGGTCTAAAGGCTTCTCTCTCTACAACGTAATCGAATATGTTGCGGCTACGTAAGGTATAAAGGAGGCTACATGGGCTGCGAGGCCTTATTATAGATCTTGGAGTTCCACAAGGTGTTACCACTGTGTTCTCCGATAGCCAAAGTGCTATCTTTCTCACCAAGAATGATGCATATCACTCCAAGACTAAGCACATTTCAGTCAAATACCACTATGTCAGAGATACTATTGCTGAAGGTGAAATTATTGTAAAAAAGGTTCACACTTTAGATAATCCAGCAGATATGCTTACAAAGCCACTTCCTACCACTAAGTTCGATCATTGCTTAGACTTAGTGGGCATTCATGCTTGTTAGGCCAGCGGGGCTCAGACGACGAGTGGCCTCTGAAATTTGTTCCAAGGTGGAGATTGTTGGATTATGGCCCAAATTTCATAAAAGCCCAATGTCAAAGAGAAATAATTCTCACTTGCCGCCACTACATGATCAAGATTGATCATGATTTTTTAATAAATCATGAGTATGCAAACTCAAGTCTTATGTCGGCAACAAGCAAGAAGATTCTACACATTTCTTTGGTATTGATCACCACCGACTTAGCACCACTATAAATAGGTGTTGTGATCATTTTTGGGCATCATCCAAAAACTACACAAAAGCCATCCACAAAAGCCATCCACATTCTCATATACACACAATCTTCTACTCCACTATTCACTCTAATTTTTCTCCTTTGTGAGTTTGTAATTAAATATTGTGAGAGTTGTAATTTTATCTTTACCCTATTAATTTGGGGTACTTGTACTCTCATAATTTTTATATAGTGGATTTTTAGCGCTCGTCGTTCGTGGTTTTTTTTACCTCATTTAAGAGGGTTTTTCCCACGTTAAATATTGTGTGTCCCTTATTGCTTTTCTTGCATTATATTCATATTAATTTCTCGATCTTGTTACGTTTCCGCTACGCTCTTAAACCTAACAGCATTATATGTCCGACCCTCCTCATTACGAATTAAAACTTTCGGTCCACATTTCCTAAAACCTTGAGATTGTAACATATAGTTGACCATGACTAAAGATTGGCCCAGTAATTACGTACCTACCTAACCATTTTGTAGCATTATATATCCACTCCAGAATGGAAGAACTGGAGCAGAAGGATGCAACGGTTGTTGCCTAAGTGTACTGTTAGCTCTGGGGGAGCGTGCGCTCCAGCATGGAGCGTTGGCTCCTATCTACCAAATGCTTCCTCTCGTAAAACGATGTGTTCCCGTTTTTGCAGTTATTTATGTTTTGACGGTATAAGTGTGTATATCCTGACATGTTTCAGTCTCTCTATACATGTGGGACTTGTCTCTCATTATGAATGTTAGGGGAAAACACATTTCCTTTATGCATGCACATATTGATTGAGAGACTTAAAAATTCAAAAGTCATCAGCTTTTCAACAAATGAAATCCTACAATACATTTGATACATTATATTCATAGTGAACGTGAACATTGTTGGTTCTTCATTGTGTCTCGAGAGCAAACTGTGTTAATCGTGCTCAATCTAAGGGTTGAAATATTGCTTTTGGCAAAATAATAACACGCCGAGAAGATTGTTTTCTTATTTTTTTGTTGTTATTGTTGTTGTTGTTTCATCCTTGTTCTTGTCTAGTTTCCCAAACAAAAAGTACTTCATTCCTCTTCGCTCCTCCATCAAGCCTTAACAAATGGCAAATTATACTATTTGCTAACATCAATTCCTCCTCTCTCTTATTTTCTAACAAATTGAACTATTGTCCCTTTTAGTCTTTTTCAAATATTATAGGACAAAGTGAGTGGTGAAAGTTTTTGGAGTATTATGAACTTCCTTTGTGTGATTGGCTGATTGCTATGTTTGAAAATTTTCTTTCCAACTTTGCTCACCTCATCACTCGCTCGACAATTTCGTTTGGCATCACTTTTAGTTTTCAGTATATAGTTTTGTTATAACGGATGTGAGAAAGAACAAATATTGAATGCAAAACAAAGAAAAACACACAGAGATTTAACGTGGTTCACCAACGGAGTGTTGGCTACGTCCACGGGCAGGAGAGAGAAAAGTTTTATTGCTCTTGAGGAATCCCAGATTACAGATGTGATTAATGACTAATTCGTCGAATTAACGAATTAGGTTATGGATATTTATAATTGTTAAGGTTTTATTTTAATACCGCAAGTGTACGGTGTCGTAGCACATACGGGTCGAACTCAGGGAGGTGAAGGATTAAACACTAGTTGATTCTAGACTATGAAATAGCTACACAATCCACATAACAAAGAAATCTATGTAACTAATATCTAAACTAATACCAAAATATGACAAACTATGATATTAAAATACTAAGATTAAGCATCACCACTAGTATGAATTGATCAAAACATAACTCACATTCCAGTTATTCAATTATAGCTTAGGCGAAATTGACATACCCTTATGACTCAGTAATAAAGCACAGCTGCGAACCGAAACTAAATCCTCGGTCATTCCTCAATACCTAGAGCTCACTTTCGTGATAGCAAAAGGCCTAACTAACATGTATGTCTCCTTTTTTTCATGTCTTACACACATAATTTGAAGCATTAAGAACCAATGTCAAATAATTCCCAATTCTATTTCTCACCTATTTTCATGGGAGAATTCAAATCAATGACAAGATTATCTAAATCAAGACCCAACTTTCGTTGATGAACTCAATTGATAAAATAACAATTTAACATCAAATAAATATTCCTAATCTCAATTCCATCTTTCATTGATAATATAAAACTAGGGCTAAATCACGATGCACAATTGACAATAACAACAATCTTATCAAACCCTAAACATATAATTCAATAACATGGGAATTAGAGAAGAATTTACATGATCAATTCATACTAGGGCTCAACTCAATCCTAGATAAAAAAACTACTCATAAAACATGACAATAAAATTAATAAGCATAATAAAAAACATAATTAAAATATAATAAAGAGAAGAGAAGAGAATAAAACTTGATTGAATTGAAGATGAATGTGAAATCTTGAATCTTGAATCTCTAAAGTAGCAATAGAAAACAAACTAGGGCATAAAACTAGAGAGAAAACTAGAAGAAGAATAACGTGATATTGAAAAGTGAGTAATAGATGTTAGATCCCTAACCTAATTAGAAATCCTCTAATATATAGTCATATCTCCTAATACTAGTAGGAAACCAAATTACAAGAAGGAAACCAAATAAATCATTAAATGGCCGAGATTATCAAAACTGCGTGCGCGTAATAAGTTCCTGGCAGACTGGGCCAACTTGCGAAGCCCATATATCTCAAAATACAACTCGCCTTGGGCCGTGCAACCTATAGTTGGAAAGCTCTTCAAACCTACTTTCCAATGACGCAGGAATCAACCCAATATCAGCATCGAGTCAAAAGTTATGAATAAAAGAGTGAACATGACTCGATTTCCACAATTCTTTCAATGAATTCCAACTCCAATTTAGTTCCAATTTGCACTCAAATACATCCAAAATGATCCTTATCAATGTAGCTTGCTCCCAATTGCTCCTAAGTACTCAAGCTTGTCCAATAATACTCCAATTATGTTCTCAAACCTGAAATTCATCAAATAATACGAAAGACGCACAAGATGAGTAATATTTCGCAGATTAAGTAATAGTACGCAATTATGAACTATAATGAACCTAAATGCTCTTAGAATGCAACCTAAATGCAACTAAAACCTATATAAAAATACGACTCATCAAACTCTCCCAAGCTAAACCATTGCTTGTCCTCAAGCAATTAGACATAGACATTGGAAAAGAATGACAACCTGCAATATGGGACTACGATAGGGGCAAGCACACAATTGAGAACACAAGAGATACAATTACTACACGAACCAAGCATCGAAACATTCTCAAGCAAAGCCGCATAGCACGTCATGTAATGCAATCAACTCTCCTAGCATACCACATACCATCTCCCCGAAGCTAGATTTAACCAAACCTGAGAGACCTCACTTTAGTCATGTGCACTCATACTCTCATGTGTTTATGGCATAATCAATGTCACTCAACATAAACGATGTCGACTCAAATGAAACATATACTCTTTAACTTTGACTATCGACTCACTTTCCGCTCGAAATTACAACTCAAAAGGATCATGAGGACTTTCAAGGGTTGTAATGGGGCTGAGGTTATGGGTAGAAAATATATTTGGAAATGTGGTGTTAAAAGCCAACTAGTGGAGAAAACAACACCTTAACATCTATGGCCATTAGATGCAAATGTCACAAAAACTTCTACTAGAAGTTCAACAACACATTACCATTAAATCAACATAGTACCCATCTTTATCAACTCCAACCAATTTCATTGACCTTTTATTCAATTTTTTTTTTCACTTTTTCAGAATTATTTTTCACAACTTCTTCATCATTCTTTTCATTTGCACTTTCACAACACTATTTCGAGCAACTTTCTTTCAACAAATTTTCTTCCAATAATTATCGCCAAACCACAAATACAAGCTCAGAACATAAACTTTAATGCTACTCCACTTAGCAAGGCCCGGGTGGAGAAATCATAAAAGGCTTAAGGCTTGTAATGTAGGCATTAATTCATAACAAAGTCAGGAAAAGGCTCGGCGGGGCTAGAGAAATGATAATATATATGAAAAGAAAATATCTCTGAAGTTCAGAACACTGAAAAGAACGCCTCAATCATATCCAAATGCTTATAAAGTCAAGTGTCAAAGAGTACCAAGTCAAAGTCAAGATCCATGCAACAAATGAGGAACTAATCACACATGAAAGAACATAACTGACACAGATACGTCAGTTTATAGGCACAAAAGCTCACGTGGGTTAAGATGTCTAAACAGTAGGGTTAAATCAAGCCAGATAGAGATCAACCAATCTTACCACAAGCAATCAATCGCGATACAATCATGCTATGAAGAATCATGAATGAGATGGATTACGCTTAAGACTGTAGTAGAGATATCAATAAGGTTCTCAAATAGTGCTAGCAATAGTCGCATAGATGCAACTAAGATGAGATGAAATCTAATATGCTGATGCAACTAAGAAAGCAGTACAATTTTTTTGGTTACACGTAAACTCCCACTCCTAATAAGCAGTACAAACCGTGCAACATCCTATGAAAGCAATAAAAACTACACTAGAAAGCAGTAAATGATAGAATATTCCTTCCCCTAAGCTAGAATCTGCAGTGTCCTCACTGCAAGAAATGAGATTAGAGAAGGAACGCAATCAAACTGCACCGATCACCAAATCGTCGAACAGTCCCACAAACACACCAAACCACCAATATTGCCACACGCAATTCCCAACAATGAAAGAATGAAATCAAGGTTGCATAAAAATCCAACAAGTATAGCCACACAAACAAAAATCCAAGCAAGAATTGAAAGGAACATCAAGAGCATCGACGAGATATAATAAAGAGGCTTACTACCCAATTTAATGGGAAAAAGAGTCGAAGAAGCTCAAAATTTATATCGCAATGCTTCTTGAAAACAAACTTGAAACAATATGCAACAACCATCAATTAGAAAAAGGGGGGAAAAAAAAAATTAGGTATTGAAGAGAAAAAGTAATAAGAAAAAGAAAAGGGAAAAAAAAAGAGAAACGAAAGAGAAAAGAAAAGAGAGATAGGAAATCAGATTAAAACAAAAATAAAAAGAAAAGAAAAAGAAGAAAAAAAGAAAAAGGAGAAATAAAAGAAAAAGGAGAACGAAAGAAGACAGAAGAAGGAACAGAACAGAGGGGAAAAGTGCGTGAAACAGGAGGCAGGGATTCCGAAGGTGCCGGTGTGAAGTCCGGTGGTGGTGGTGCTGAACTGGAGAGGGTGGCGCGCAGTGCAGTGTGGAGGTAGACGCGACGGGAAGACCGAAGACAGGAGGGGATTGGGGAGAGAGGAAATGGGAAGTGGGGTGAGAGAGGAGAGATTGGTGGTGCGGTGGGTGCGGGGCTGCGGTGCGTTAGTTGGGAGGCATGATGGTGGCAGGTGATGTGATTGTGGTGGTGGTTACTGCTGGTTCCGGTTTGAAATCGATGGTGGTGGGGCGAAGGAAAGTGCGAAGGGGGGGACTAGGGGCTGTTGTTGGTGCACGGCGGCTGGACACGGCAGTTAGTGGTGGTAATTCGGAAGCAGTGATGGTGAGTGTGTGTGTGCGCTAAGGGAGAGGGGAAGGCTGGAGTGGAACGGAAAAAAGAGGAGAGGAAACAGGGGAATGAGTTTCTGTTTGAAACTTTCAATCTCCAATAACGCGGGTCGCGTTTAATGCCGCGAGTCGTGGTATTTGCGGCGAGTCGTGGTATGCTCTCGGCATTTGTCCGCATCCTGGGGCATTGTGCCGCGACTCGTCTTTTTGAAGATCGTCTTCCAGCCTCTTTTCTATGAACCTACAAACACACCAAAAACAAAACACAAACACATCAATGTAATTAAAATCACACAAAAAGGAAAAATCAAAGAAAATGAAAAAAAGGGTAAACTCGGGTTGCCTCCCGCAAAAGCGCAAATTTATAAAGGTCCCGCACGACCATGTAAAATCAGTAGACTAATGCAGAACACTTCAACGCTCTAAGAAGCTTATCATATGTCCCTGCAAACATCTCAGAGCTTATTATGTAAGAGTGAAAAGGAAAAACGAAATAAACTAGCTCTAAAAAACTATTAAACCTAAAAAAAAATCAGAAGAAAAGTTATATTTATAAGAGTAAGAAAAAGAAAAATCATTAGTCTTTTTACATGACTCAAAAGGAGGAATAAAAACTAAATGTACATCTGTAACATGATCACAAGAGTCATTCAAATTGAGAGAAATAGGGAACGATGGAGGAAATAATATAGGGGAAGAAGGAATAAGGTCAAGTTTTCGAGAGAAAGGAACACGAGACTCAAAAACAGTTGGTGGAACCGACAAAGACTCATGAATAACTTCACTCTCATCTATAAACTTCTCCAATGAAGGATTTTCAACCAAGGGTTGTTCCTCACTCAAAGCGTCCTTCACATCAATCTTCTCAGTAATTTGATAATCATCCCCATAATTTTCAAGTTCTTTCCAACCCTTATCATCATCATCATAAATATATGGGTGGAAACTATAACTCCGAGCAGATTGACAATCATATTGGGGAGAGGGGTCAAAATCATTTACTAACGTCACATCACATAAAGAAATATCATTAAAAGTAGAGTGACAATTAGAACTTTATGGAGGTGTTGTAATGTAGCTTTGAGGTGAAGGAGTGGAGGAATTTTCCTGGACTGGTCTAGCAGATAATGACATATCCCACTCATAATTATTCTTAGCCAACCACTCGATTAGATCCCAACAATAATCAGGTGATTGGGATAGAAATTGTCCATTAGACATAGACTCAAACACCGCTCTACTTTATTCATTTAAACCCTCATAAATCACTTGGCATATATCCCATTATTCATATCTGTGATTAGGACCAATAAAGTCTCCAAGTCTACGATAGTATTTCCAAAACAATTCATTCTCATATTGGGGAAAATAGAAAACTGCTCTAGAATTACTAGCATGTAAATGGGGTTCACAAAACATATCAGGTAATTGATTAGAACTCATGCAAAAATTTGAAGTATATTGACATGATGTATCAAAATTAGAAACATGGGAATCCAAATAATTATAATCAGTGTCGTCCCCATTACAGTGATAATATGACTCCATGAACAGTGAAAGGGAAGCAATTTACAAAAAAGTAAAAAAAAATATTTACAAAAGTAAAGAAAAAGTTATTTACAAAAGAAAATAAAAATATATACAGTGTAGTCTATTACATCTATAATCAAACTAATTCTAATCCGTAGCCTCCCCGGCAACGGCTCCAAAAACTTGTTAGGGTATTATTTTAATACCGCAAGTGTACGGTGTCGTAGCACATACGGATCAAACTCAGGGAGGTGCAGGATTAAACACTAGTTGATTCTAGACTATGAAATAGCTACACAATCCACATAACAAGGAAATCTATGTAACTAATATCTAAACTAATACCAAAATATGACAAACTATGATATTAAAATACTAAGATTAAGCATCACCACTAGTATGAATTGATCAAAACATAACTCACATTCTAGTTATTCAATTATAGCTCAGGCGAAATTGACATATCCTTATGACTCAGTAATAAAGCACAGCTGTGAACCGAAACTAAATCCTCGGTCATTCCTCAATACCTAGAGTTCACTTTCGTGATAGCAAAAGGTCTAACTAACATGTATGTCTCCTATTTTCATGGCTTACACACATAATTAGAAGCATTAAGAACCAATGTCAAATAATTCCCAATTCTAGTTCTCACCTATTTTCATGGGAGAATTCAAATCAATGACAAGATTATCTAAATCAAGACCCAACTTTCGTTGATGAACTCAATTGATAAAATAACAATTTAAAATCAAATAAATATTCCTAGAATGCAACCTAAATGCAACTAAAACCTATATAAAAATACGACTCATCAATCATAACCCGACTCGGAATCGCATTCCCGCATCAAATTGACGCTCGCCCGGCCAAAACCTCCCGGTCGGGCGGCACCGCCCGGTCTGGCGAGATTCCGCCCAGTCGGGCGCGCAAGCAAATCCAGCAGCGACCACACGAACATCTCTCCCGGTCACTCGGGCCAAACAACCCGGGCGGGCACCCCACCGCCCGGCCCGGCGAATCTACCTAGCTGACCGGACAGCCAGGCCGGGAGAGCTCCCGAACTCGCCATTTGCCCCACCGCTTCGACCAGATTCAAGGCATAATTCCTACAAAACTCCACCTTTGACTTGAATCCTCTCACAACGAACCAGATAACCAGATAACAGATGCGTTGATCACTACGCCCAGATTCTCCCTGCAACCAGATTTGTCCCGAAAGACAATCAGACCAGATTTGTCCCTTAAGGACACCGGATTAGCCCCGAAGGTCCCCAGAATTGCCCCAAAAGACAACTAACAACCACGAACATTGAGCAAGTCCAAACAATGTTGAAACTTACTCTACGGAACCGGCTTGGTGAACATATCAACAGGATTATCAGCTGTACCTACCTTCTTCACCTTAACTCTTGTCTCACTTCTCATAAATGATACCTGACATCTATGTGTTTAGTCCTCTCATGATGAACTTGATCCTTGGCCAAGCATATCGCACTCAAGCTGTCACAATACACTGTCGCCTGATCATGATGTAGACCCAAATCACTGACTAGCCCCTTTAACCAAATTCCCTCCTTAGCTGCTTATGTCAAGGCCATATACTCTTGCTTCAGTAGTGGCCGACAAAGTCATCGTAGGCTGCAAAGTAGCTTTCCAACTCACAACAGAACCACCAAGAGTGAACACATAACCAGTCATAGATCTCCTACCATCCACATCCCCAGCATAATATCAGAGAAACCTGTAACTAAATATGTCACATCACCTCCATAAATAAGACCAATATCTGACGTACCTCTAAGATACCGAAAGATCCTCTTTGTAACACCCCAGAATTTCAAAGCGGAAAAGAAAGAAATAATAATAGTATTAATAGGACGATGGCGGAAACATCGTCTTCTGGGAATGTCACTACTACAAGAAATGCGTTTAAATAACTAAGTGATAAAACCAACATAAATAAATAATATAAATAAATAACTAATTCAGAGTATTCCAAATGAGAAAAAAAATCTAACTAGAAGTCTAGGCCTAAAACAACTATCATTTCAATGCTCACAACTCAACCCAAACCCAAAACCAAAGAAGATTCCCATCAACATAACCTGCAAAATATATAACAACAATCCACAATCAGTGGGGAGTAACTAGCAGTTCTCCCAGAACAAAAGAAATCAAAGCATGATTCAGGCATAGATTAATAAGAAAGGAAAGCATACAATCATGATAACAATAACATGCTTCCAAAACCATAAAGCTCACAAGTGATACAAGTGATAGTCAACATCAAGTATACAAGATATAGTGAGTAAATCAACTCTAGAATACTTGAATAATAATAAAACAAAAGTACAACAAGTTATTGAGCCAGAAACCGAACGCCAGTGAATCACAATTCACTTCCTAAGGTTTGTCAGATCGCAATCTCTAGGTCAGTCTATGGGCTTACGTTCCCCACTGCCTGTGTCTAAGAATGGCCAAACTCCCAATGCAGGGTAGAACACACAGAATTCCCTGACCTCTCAGACGACAACAATTAACCCAAGTGTACCCCTAGTTCGCAAACCAGGTGGTTGGCATGTTCTTCACCGGGGACTACATCTATCCCACCGGATGTTCTTATCTCAAAATAAAATCATAAATATCATCAAAGTATCATTCATCTCAAAAATATTCGTCAAAGGGATGCCACCCGGCCTTAGACCCATAATTCATCAAAAATAATTGTTCAAAAATCCTCAAAGTAGTAACTTACACACTTACAACAAATATCTCAACAACAAATATTTTGCGCACCACAAAGCACAAACAACGACAATTAAAGAGTTTACAACACCAACAGTATCAAACAGAAATGAATCACATCAAATAAGATCACCAATTAACTCCAAGGCTTATAAAATAAATGAAGCGTACACGACTAATCATTTTTACATAAACCAAACGTAAACATAATGATACTCAATAATACTCACAACAACCTTATAAACACCAGCTTCCAAGAACATGAAAGGTCACAAATTATTTCTGATTAACAAGCCCTCAAATAATTAAAAAGAATATCCTCAAACTCATAACAAAAACACAATAATAATTACTAAACTAATAAGCACGATCAGTAAAATAACACAAAAATTATCATACAACCATTATGGCTCTACTGACATGGTACAAATTTTATTTCTAATTTTCGGACTCTAAAAGTATTTTTAGACGTTAATTTACAGAATACACAATAAAGCCAATATAATAATTAAAAATAAAAATAAATGCCCACAAATTACCAAAAATTCACATAAAATGCATAAACTCACGGTATTATATAATATACAAATAAATGAATTTTTTGGCCTCCAGAAGTAATTTTAACGATTTATATACTGACAGACATGAAAATACAAAAAACAGACAAACCAATTAAATAAACCTGTAAACAGTAGGAAAAAATTATTCCAAGGCAATAAATACATACTACACATATAAAATGATTCATGAAAAATAATTTAAGCAATTTTAACATTCGTTCAATAATTATTTTGCAATTAAGTCAAAAACGCACAAAATACCAAATAAATCAAATAAATACTAAAACTCAGACGATAATTATTTTTCTGTATACAATATTCATACAGCATGCCTCAAGTATATTTACGTCAAATTTTATCAATAATTTCATTCAAAAAGTATTTTAAACAATTCATAGCGTAATAATCTAATACCGAATAATACCCTAATCACTATTGTTCTAAGATAACTACTAGTTACCTGGAACGTCGGGAGGAGAGCTGAGTCTAAAGAGATAGTTAAGAGTTACACATACAATCCAATTCCTCTTCTAACCCCAAAGCACAATGAACAAGAATTGTAGCAACAAGTCACTAGGCGTTTTCTTCTTGAACATTGAAAATCTCATTTCGTGCTGTTCTGGTCCGACCATGATTTCCGGCGATTAAAAGATCGTATTCACAATCGCTCCAGTCAAAGTGAAGATCAAGATGTTATAAACGGGCTGTCCAAATTTGAAGATGATCCAACGGTTAGATCTCCGGCTACCATTATTTTCGTGAAGGTGTGACAGGAAAAACCGGGTTGAACCTTTCTCTTCTTTTCCTCTTCCTTTTCTCTCTTTCTTTTCTTGAAAACGGCGTGGATCAAATGAGAATGATGCTGAATTTCTCTTATTAAAATTCAAAAGTTATTGGCAAGGAAACACGAAGGGTTAGGAGAATGTTAATGAGGGATTAAATGAGCGGTTACAACAGACCCAAAGGTTAGCTTAATAAGCACCAAAACTCTTCATCCACCACTCCATAATTGTTGATTTTCGACCAGCATGATACGCCACACGTGATGCATCATTTCATCACCCAAGTCGGTCCAACAACGTTACAAAAACGCTACGCGACAAAACTGCATCCTAAACGCCTAAATAAATAACGAAACTAATATAACCTTTAAAATAAATAACTAACAACTTAAAATAAATATATATAAATATATCACAACATATAAATATATACACATTTTCACAACACGTTCCAAAATAATCTAAATAATAAATTATTTATTTTAACGAAAAATAAATATCATTTTAATGTAAACAAACACCAAAAATAAAGGGTGAAAATTACGGGGTGTTACACTCTTGACTGCCTGCCAATGCTCCTTACCAGGATCACCCATGAACCTATTAACAACACTGACTGCATGTGCAAGATCCGGCCTAGTGCAAACCATGGCATACATCAAGCTCCCTACTGGACAAGTATAAGGAACCCGAGTCATGTACTCCTTCTCCTCAGCAGACTTAGGCGCAAAAGCAACGGATAAATGACTATTGGCAGCACTTGGAGTATCTATAGGCTTAGCTGGTGACATGCCAAACCTTGACAATATCTTCTCAATGTAGCCTTTCTGTGACAAGAAAAGCTTCTTCTGAGCCCTCTCCCTAAAGATCTCCATACCCAAAATTTTCCGAGCCGCACCCAAATCCTTCATTTCAAATTCAGCACTGAGAAGCTCCTTCAACTTCTGAACATCCGTCTTGTTCCTAGCTGCTATCAACATATCATCAACATACAGCACTAAGAAGATGAAAGATCCATAGCTTGTTGTGATACACACAACAATCATATGAACTCCTGTTGTAGCCTAGCTCCATCATGTAGCAATCAAACCTCTTGTACCATGGCCTCGGAGACTGCTTTAGCCAATTTAAGGACTTCTTCAACTTGCAAACAAAATTCTCTTCCCCGGCACCTGGAAACCATCTGGCTAAGCCATGTATATCTCCTCTTCCAACTCTCCATGTAGAAAAGTTGTTTTCACATCCAGTTGCTCAAGCTCAAAATCCTGATGTGTAACTATTGCTAGTAGCATCCTAATAGAAGTATGCCTGACTACAGGTGAAAAAATCTCATTGTAGTCTACTCCATCTCTTTGTATGAACCCTCTTGCAACTAGTCGAGCCTTATACTTGACCCCCTCTGTAGATGTCATCCCCTCCTTTCTCTTGAAAATCCATTTACATGTAACAATTTTCCTCCCTGAAGGCTTAGGCATAAGCACCCAAGTCTCGTTCTTATGAAGTGACTCCATCTCATCTCCCATTGCAGCAAGCCAATGGTTAGACTCCGTACATGTAACTGCCTCCGATCCCTGTAGGTAGATGGCTCATAGACATCCACCTCCTGAGCAACCTGCAGTGCATAAGCCACCATATCTTCAAAATCATACCTATTTGGGGGTTTCCCGAAATTCGTCCTCATAGGATGTTCCCGAGCAAGTCTAGGCCCCTCTTCACTTGGTGTTGAAGATTGTGGTGCTTTAGAATTAATGTGTTGATTATCTTCATGTGTTTCATCACTCTCATCATGAGTGACTTGCTGCTCCACCTGTTTATCAACATTACCACTATCTGGTACAACAATGGACTTCACAGTAGGATTAAACATAGAATTTTCATCAAAGACAACATTTCTACTAAGTATAACCCTACCCTCAGACGGGGACCAAATTCTATAACCTTTCACCCCATCCCCATATCCTACAAACACTCCCTTTTTGGCTCTCGGCTCCAATTTACCCTCATTTACATGATAGTAAACACTACAACCAAAAGCTCGCATATTAGATTAATCTGCAGGCTTACCTGACCACATCTCATATGGTGTTTTGAGATTGATTCCAGAGTGAGGTCCACTGTTGATCAGATAACATGATGTACTAACAGCTTCTCCCCAAAACCTCCTAGTCATCCCAGCATTAGAGAGCATGCATCGAGCTCACTCCAGAAGTGTCTGATTCATTCGTTCAGCTACACCATTCTGCTATGGTGTATCTCTAACAGTATGATGTCTAGCAATCCCTTCATTCTTGCAGAACTCATCAAACTCAGACAAACAGAATTCTTAACCATTATCAGTTCGTAGCCTTTTGATCTTCTTCCCAATTTGATTTTCCACCAATGCCTTCCACTGCTTGAAATTCTTGAATGCTTCACCTTTTGACTTCATAATGATCACCCAAGTCATTCTTGAAAAATCATCAATAAAAGACACAGAGTACATGTGACCTCCCAAAGACTCCACACGTGAAGGACCCCAACAATCGGAGTGGATATATCCAGAGTACTTTTTGTTCTATGAATGCCCTTAGGAAACTTGCTACGATGTAGTTTCCCAAAAACACAGTGCTCACAAAACTCAAGATTTGTGACCTTATGGCCACCCAGAAGATCTGCCTTGGAGAGGATTTGCATCCCTCTCTCACTCATATGCCCAAGTCTCATGTGCCATAGCTTGGTCATATCCTCCTTCTGAAGTTCAAATGAAGCAACAGCAGCTGAACCTGAGAGAGTAGAACATTGCAAAACATACAAAGTGCCACACTTGACCCCCTTCAACACATCCTTTGAACCCTTGCAGACATACACAAGTCCACCCCCACCTCCGAAACTAAACTCCTTGCTGTCTAACAGACTAAGTGAAATCAGATTCTTGGTCATCTGTGGAACATGCCTAACATTGTTCAATGTGTAAAATGTACCATCATGTGTCCGGATCTTGATAGAGCCAATTCCAACTGTCTTGCAGACTACACTGTTAGCCATTGAAATATTACCCCTATCTACCTGCTCATAAGTAGTGAACCACTCCCTACGATGACTCATATGATACGACGCTCTAGAATCTAAAACCCACACATCACTGCAATGTGTTTGTTCATTAGCAACTAAAGCAAAGATCATCCTCGGGGTCGAATTTTCGTCGCAACAGCAATGTAACGAACGCACCCAGATTTATTTTCCTGATTCTTCTTTCTAGGACATTCCTTTTTCCAATGCCCCTTCTCCTTACAGTAACTACATATATCATTAAGTTTAGGACCCCTTTTGGAATTTCAGGATTTCCTAAAATTCTTTTTCCCAGAATTCCCATGTCCTTTACTACTACTGACCACTAATCCAGAAGCTTCGATTATCCGTACTGTACTACCAGATGCCTTTTGGCGCAATTACCTAGTATGCAAAAAATAATCTAACTCGCTCTAGGGACACAAAAATCTTTACCAACAATAAAAGATTGCACAAAATTCTCATATGACAATGGTAAAGAAACAAGCAGAATTAAAGCAGCATCCTCATTCTCCACCTTAACATCAATATTATGCAATTCTAACAAAATTGTATTTAATTAATCTAGGTGATCTCTAAGAGGTGTGCCTTCATTTATGCGCAGACTGAACAGACGTTGCTATAAAAGCAACTTGTTGGTTAGAGATTTTGTCATGTACAAACTCTCCAACTTCAACCACATATTAGATGCAGTTTCCTCCTCTGCGACTTCAGTGATGACGTCGTCAGCAAGACACAACATGATCGTTGAATGTGCCTTCTCCTCCAGAACGACCATCTTAGCGGTAACCGAATCCGATGACTTATTTGCCAACGGTGCCCACAACCCTTGTTGCTTCAGTAAAGCCCGCATATTGATTTGCCACGGCATCGAAATCAGTTTCTCCCAGTGAATTTATCGATTTTCACATTCATCCCAGACATCTCTCTCACTCATATCGAACACAAAGCTCTTGATACCAATTTGTTATAACGGATGTGAGAAAGAACAAATATTGAATGCAAAACAATGAAAAACACACACAGATTTAACGTGGTTCACCAACGGAGTTTTGGCTACGTCCATGGGTAGTAGAGAGAAAAGTTTTATTGCTCTTGAGAAATCCCAAATTACAGATTTGGTTAATGACTAAATCGCCGAATTAACGAATTAGGTTAAGGCTATTTATAATAACCCGACTCGGAATCGCATCCCCCCTGTCAAATTGACGCTATCCCGGGCCAAAACCGCTTGGTTGGGTGCCCAAGCAAATCCAGCAGCGATCAAACGAAAATCTCGCTCGGTCACTCGGGCCAAAAACAACCCGGGAGGGCACCCCACCGCCTGACTGGGCGAATCTGCCCGGCTGACCGGGTGAGCTCCCGAACTCGCCATTTGCCCCACCGCTTCGAACAGCTTCAAGGCATAATTCCCACAAGTTTAATTTTTTTTAAAATCATTTGATGAAAACAATATAAGTGTAATTAACTTAAAATTAGTCATACTTATTGTAATCGTGTAAAAATATACTGTCAAAACTAAAATGAGGGCTTTCTCGTTGTCATTTCTTCTTCACAATTTTCAAATTTTTTTAAATAAAAAAATGAAAATCAAAATAACTGATTAACATTTGAGTCATCAATTTTTAAACTTGACAGAATTAGTACTATATATTCCCCCACGAACTTAGCCGTGTCTTTTTAATTGCAGCCCTACTCAATCGAATTAGGCCTATATCTAGGAATTTGTTTGGTTGTAATTAAATTTATTTCATCACTTTTTTAATATCTACGTTTCCTAGTATTTTATGGACTTAACTAACATTCATATCATTCCATTATTGCTTTTGCTATATAGATATGGAAAACGTCCAGAAAAGAGTGAAGTGAATATTAGACCAAATGAACACACTAATCATCCAAGTTCATTCCCCCCCCTCCAAATCTATTTTTTTTCCTTTCACCCTCTTTACTGAGATATTCGTGATATTCATTTTATACTCACCATAAATTAAAGATGTCATATCATAAAATAATTAGGTAAGAGTTTGACTATAAGTGTTATAAGAAAAATAGAAAATAAAGGAATAACATTGGACATAGATTGGGCTGGGATGGGTTGACACGACCCAATACGACATGCATGGTGGTGGGCTGGTCATATAAATCTTATTTGTAATACGACATGAGTACTATTGGTTGACCCACTCATTTTTCAACCATAAAAAAGTAATTATCTAACAGGGTCCGCTAAGATGGCACTACAATACATGTGACAGGACACGCCATGGCCCGTCTTTTGCGTATGACGAAAGCCCAACATGACATGGCCTTTCCTTGGTCCATTATAGTCCCTGCCTGATGCGGCACAAGGCCCGCTGTCCTGACATGTGGGTTGAGCCCGCCTTACCCGACTTATGTGGATTCCTAGTTCGACATGAGGTTTTCAATTTGCCTTCACTTTGTAGCTTTTTTCAAATGTGTTTGACTATTGAGTTGCTAACCTAACATAAACTTACTATTATTAAAAGTCCCATTTTTTTGGTTGAGAGAGACTAAGAGCATTGATGTAAAAGGAATTCCATATCGTGTCTTGAGTATCATTTTATAAGACTTTACCAACTAAGAGTGCATTATCTTGACCATAAATAAATAGTTTCAAATTTGATAAATTCATACTAATTAGTTTTAAAAAGTTAAGTTAAATTTTATATAAGGGTTTGTTCTATTCAATTTATTTTGACTGAATTGAACTTATCTAATCTGAACTTATATTATATTATCTGAACTTATATTATCTTATCTGAACTTAACTTATTATATTATCTGAACTTATTAAACTTGATTATGTTTGCATCATTAGACTTACTTTATCTTAACTTATCCGAACTTATCTTATCTTATCTAATCCGAACTTATCTTATCTTATCTAACCTCTTTTTTTTTAAAAACAAGTTAAAAACAAGTTGAACGCAACAGAGCCTAAATTTAGAGTTTTAACGCCTTATAAAATAAACTTCAATAAACTTAAATAAGTTTAGATAAATGGAGGAGAATCCACTTTTATAATCCGGTTATAGGCTTATAGCCTTGATTCGAATAGCTAAACATGACCAAATCCATCAAAGGGGAATGAAACAAAAAAGAAATAAAAATGCCGCATACGAAATCAACCAAGCAAATCATCAGGCATTCCATACTTCCTTTTATTATGCGATCTGATAGCATACAAATAATTGACAAGGACGATGGCCGAATGGTTCGTAATTTCGTGTTTTTTTTTTTTTTTACTTCAAACGACATGGGATAGATTAATTAGTGGGCATGGCCCTATTTGAGTTTACAATACTGCTAGTTGTGCCATCCAAGTTTGGCCCCAAATAGCTATCAGTCATAATCAAACTAGAGAGAAGGGCTCTCCCTTCTCTCTTGACTTCTCTAAGAGAACCCTTTCACTGCACCCCTTCCACCGCCTCTCTCAAAAGCCTTCCACGGCCCTCTTCTCCACTGCTCTCGCCTCTCAGTCTCCTTCTCAGCCATGTCCACCCCGATTTGCGGAGCTTCGCCTCCTTCGTCAAGAGACCCATCAGCTCACCGCCTTGTCGCTTCTCTTGTCGGTGCCGAGGTGGTGGTTGATGGTCGTCGCACCACAAATCCTGAATTCTTGCCGCCCCATCTCAAGTTTTTTTGTCAAGATCTTGAAAAAATTCAGATCTGAAAACTTTCGACTCCCTCTCTTCGTCGGTGGGGCTATCTCGCCGCCACGAGGATGAGTGCTACCCTAGTCGATGGTTCTTCATCGACTCCGCCCCCAGCCGCTGTCGGTTAAGTTCCTCCACCACTAACGAGCGTTTTCTTCGCCAGATCTCCTCTCTTCGTCACCAAGATGGTCTAACTTGCCCGCTTATGTGAAGCTCGAAGAATTGAAGCCAAGTCTTTGGCTCTCGCCACCGATCTTTGTACTGCCTCCTTGAGGAGCTAGATCTAGGTTTTTTTGGTTTTTTTTCTTTTCTTTGTACTTTAGTTTCTAGTGGTCTCTCCTTGAGATAGGGATTTCACTAGTTTAAGTGTCTAGTGATTTCTCCCTGAGATAGAGATTCACTAGTCCCTCCATGTACCTCTTTACAAAAAAAAAAAAGGTTTAGTACAAGCCGGGTGAGGAGTGAAAATACATTCAAGTTCATAAAAGCTGCGAGAGTCTTTTCTTGCTAGTTTCGCCATCTCGTCTGCTGGGGCATTGGCTTCTCTCTTTTCATGCATGAGGGTTCCTCCATCCTGCTCTAGGAGCATCCTGCAATTTTTTATGATTCTAGTTAGTTGATCCTTACTTTCCTCTTTGGAATTGATCTCATTCACTGCTTGGATGCAGTCCGAAGCAATGATGTAATTTTTCCAAGCTTCTTCTCGTGCCCATTGAAGGCTGAGGAGTATAGCTTGGATTTCAGCTGATTTCGTGTTCCTGCAATGACTTTTTGCAATGAATCCCTTGATCCATCTTCCCGTATCTGACCGGCATAAGCCTCCAATACCTGTTACAAGATTCAAAGGCATGTACGAAGCATCTACATTGATTTTTATCAGACCATGGGGTGGGGGTTGCCATTTGGGAGTGTTTGGGTTTTGGTTTTTTTCATTGGGTGTTTTTGTGTTGGGTTGGGCAAAGAACCATTCTTGAGCAAACCAAGTCAAGTTTTTTATAAAAACATCCTCATTTTCATTTTGTTTTTTGAAGATCCATTTATTCCTTCTTTTCCAAATTTCCCATAGGGTGAACGAGAATAAGACATTCCAAGGAATTTTTCCATGGCGGATTTCACTTAGAGCGAGATTTTCCTCTAGCCATCGGTGTAGAGTTTGGTTATTGATCCAGGTAGGTCTATTCAGCTTATTCCACACACTACTTGCTCTCGGGCAATCTTTGAGGATATGAATCATATTTTCTTTTGGGTGGAAGCAAGTATTACATTCCGGGGAGGGTGCACAATTCCTAAAGAAAAGATTTTCGTTAGTGGGGTTTCTTTCCCACCAAGTTTGCCAAAGAGAAAGTTTGATTTTGGGGTGACCTAGAGCATTCCAAATGATGTTCCAGTCGCATTCAATTGTTTTGTGGTTGTTAAGACGTTTACTTTGAATGTGGGAGATTGCATCTTTGTTGCTGAACTTCCCGTTAATGGTCCAAGATGAGACAAGAAGGTCGGGTTCATCAGTGAGACAGAAGGTTTGGACAAGGTTTATCAGATCCTTTGGAAGGTTTGGGGGGAGGGAGTCTAGGTCTACTGAGTTGTTGCTAGACCGGTCTGCAAGGGTTTTATTCTCCTCACCCTTGTTTAGGGGGGCAATTAGGTAATTTCTTAGAGGGGCGGGCCCAATCCAGTTGTCCAACCAAAAATTTACCGACTCTCCCGAGCCCGGGTTCCAACAAAGGCTTTCCTTGTAGTTTTCCCAACCTTTCCCGATGCTTTTCCAAATGTAAGAGCCCTTTTTGAAGGAGAGTGGTTCTTTATTGTTTCTTAGGTATTTTTCAGCCATGAAGTTTGCTGCCCAATTTTTTTGATTATACAAGTTCCAACATTGTTTGGTTAACCCTAGTTTGTTAAGATCTTCATATGTTCTGAAACCTAGGCCTCCCATGCTTTTAGGTTTGCATATATTTTCCCAGGAGATCCAATTTATCCCTTTTTGTTTACCCCTATTTCCCCATAAGAAGTTAGCGGGGATACTGTCCATCTTTTTTGTAAGGGTTTTAGGGAAGAGGATGCCTTGCATGAAATATCTTGGGATTGATTGGAGAGTGGTGGAGATTAGGAGGGCTCTACCCGCTTTAGAGAGGTAATTTGTTTTCCAGAGCGATAACTTTTTTGAAAGCTTTTCAACGATGTTAAGGAGGTGACGTTTTGCCGGTCTTTTGCAAGAGAGAGGGAAACCAAGGTAAATGCCTAGGTCTTTGGCTGCTAGGACATCCGTTCAAATTCATCTATTATCTCTTGAGATGAGTTAGGAGAAAAGTAGATTTTACTTTTAGAGTTGTTCATCTTTTGACCAGATATCTTAAAGAAATCATTTAGGGTGTTTGTGACAGCTGCTAATGTCTGAGTGTTTGCCTCACCAAAAAGGATTAGGTCATCTGCAAACATTAGGTGAGAGATATTTGTGCTCCCCCCTCTTAATTTAAAAGGTTTCCAGTTCTTATCCTCACAGCTTTTATGAATTAAACGGGAGAGCATTTCCATGCAAATGATGAAGATGTAAGGGGAGAGGGGGTCTCCTTGTCTGATTCCCCTAGAGGGTGTGAATTCTTTGGAGGGTTGGCCATTTATCAGGATGGAGGTAGAGGTTGTTGTAATGCATTCCATGCAGAGATTTGTTGTTTTGTCATCAAACCCAATGGTGATAAGACTTGTTCTAATGAAGTCCCATTCCAATCTATCATAAGCCTTTTCAAGATCTATTTTCATAGCAAAGGTTCCTTTTTTTCCTTTTTTCTTTCCCATAGAGTGGAGGATTTCAGAGGCTATAATAAAGTTCACATCAGCCCCTCTTCCCGAGATGAAACTATTTTGATTAGGGGAGATTATTTTTGAGAGGATGGGTCTCATTCTTTTCACTAAAATTTTTGAAATGATTTTGAAGCTAGTGTTGACCAGGCTAATGGGTCTGAATTGAGTGATTCTCTCCGGGTTTTCAGATTTTGGGATTAGGGCTACGATGGTTCTATTGAGCTCTTTAGGGATTTTCCCTGTTTGAAAGATCTTTTGGATCAGATTTGTACAATCCTTACTAATTGTTTCCCAAAAGTTTTTGTAGAAAATGGCATGAATTCCATCTCTACCCGGGGCTTTCATGCTTCCTATGCTGAAAAGGGCTTCTTTGACTTCAAGACTAGAGGGGATTTCAGCACAGTTATAAACAAGGTTGTGGGGTCATTTGTGGATTGAAGTTTTTCTGTAGAAAATAGATTTTTGAAGAATTCAGTAATTAGATTTTCGATTTCATGCTCATCCCAAATTTCTCTTCCGCAATCCGATTTTAGGAATTCAATTTTGTTTCTTTTTCTACGAATTAGAGTGGAAGTGTGGAAAAAGTTGGTGTTCCTATCCCCCGCCACTAACCAGTTAGATCTCGCTCTAAGGGCCCAGAAGCTTTCCTCTTGATCAAGGATTAAGTCAAGCTCATTTTTGAGCTTATCGTCTAGTTCTAATAAGTACGCTTTCCTTGGGTCACGGTCTATGGCCCATTGAATGCCTTGGATTCTTGCTAACAGGTTTTTCTTTTTCTTAAAAACATTACCGTGGTTTTGCTTGGCCCAGTTAGCCATTAAATTAGTTATGTTTGAGATTTTGATTTGAAAATCCGAATGGTCATTTGCCCAATTTTGGTTTATTAATGTATCAAACCCCGGTTCAAGGAGCCACATTGTTTCAAATTTGAAAGCTTTCGGGTTTTTCTTTTTGTGGTTAAAGGTGGGATTTGTGTTTAGGAGTATTGGGTTATGGTCTGAACTTAACCGTTGTAGATGATGTACTGTCGATTCCGGGAAGGAAGTGATCCAGAGGTTATTTACCTAGGCTCGGTCTATTCTTTCGAAAATCGAATTTCTTTTTCTTTTGTTAAACCAAGTGAATCTTGGTCTTTTGAAGCCAATATCTATTAAGTTGCATCTATCCATTGCCTCAACATAGGCCATCATTCGCGATTGTTTTGGTTCTCTTCCACCCCATTTCTCGTTTTGGGATGTAATTTCATTAAAGTCGCCAATACAAATCCAAGGCAAATCAATAGTATGGGATATAACTTCTAAAAATTTCCATAATTCTAATCTGCTTTTATGAATAGTACTAGCATAAATGGCAGTTAAAGCAAATTTTGTGTTTGAAGATGTTACCTGAATTATACCATGGAGACTCGGAACTCCTTTCTTATGGTGGTGAACGAGATAACTCCCGAGTTCCATAAGATTAGAATTCCTCCAGAGAGACCCACAGGATCAACCATTTCGGCAGCATTGAAAGGCAAATTCTCACAGATTTTCAGCGTGTTCTCTTTCGAGATTCGGGTTTCGGAAATGATCACAAGGTCGGGGTCATGGTCTATAGTCAGTTGGCTGAGATTGCGACTGAAGGCAGGCCGTGCAATTCCTCTTGCATTCCAAGCAATAATCTTCATATTCTTCTTAATTTTTGGCAAGTTTACTAGCTCCCGATGGGGCTCCTTTTGTTCCAAATTCAGAATTCCCTTCCATTCTTGTGTTTTTTGGCAGAAAAATTCTGATCGGTTCGCTCTTATCTTTGTCACACAGAGGCGTCCTGAGCTTTTCATTCTCTTCTTCCATTTCAAGTTCACAAATAGTTGCCTTTCTACTTGCGTTATGGCTGCGATTTTGAGGGAGTTGGTTGCGCTTCCGGCTACTAGTTCCAGCCAACTTGGAGTAATATTGAGGAATTCTCTTAGCCGCGGAATCACAGGGACTGGATCTAAGAAGCTTTGGAGCTCCCATGGTACTGTTAGAATGCTTTGAATTTTCTGAAGTTTCTCTATGCTCCAGGTCATTAGCACGTGAAGTAACGGGCTCATGTCTTCCAAATCCGACAACATTGGTAAATGGGCCGGTGCTAGAGTTCCGGGCTTGGACGACATTGTCATCATCATATTTGCAAATGGGGTGGTTACTTGTTCCGGGTGGAGGATCGCATCTCTGATCGTTGACTTGGAGATCATTGCCCAGCCTGATGCTAAATTTAATGGTTAGTAAAATTCTGTCATATTGACCCAAGTGTCAGAGAGGGTGGGTGTTGGGGGGGGTTTATAGAGAGAACCGGAGGATCTTTTCAAGGGAATGAGATGAGGGTTTGATGGTAAGGGAAGTGGTGGTAGGATGAATGTTTGAGTGGTTTCTGGGTTTTGAAGGAACTGGTTCAATTCGTTGATTCGTTGCCTGTTGTGGACCATTGAAGAGAAGGAGCTGGTCCATTCCATGGTTGAGGGTAGATTTTTTGGAGTGTTTCGGTTTAGGTTGCAAGGTGGGGGTTTGTTTTGATAGTGGGGGACAAAACGGCTGTATATCATTGTTAGGGTTTGCGATGGGTTTTTTGTGGTTGGAATTGAAGATGATCAGATCTAAGGGTTGGGATTGGCTTGACACCTTTTCACTTGCCTCCTGCCACGTGTCAGTTCCCTGCTCATTGACTTCTAAAAGTACTTTAAAAGTGTTGTTTGTATTCCACAAATGCATCGACATATTTTTTTTCTTTTCCCAAGCTTGGCGGGGTTTTGCTGTTTTTGGTTGGAGACTTGGTGCTCTGTTTTTTACTGGAAGCCATTCTCCTTCTTCCAGCTCTTCACTTACCTGAGCTTTCTGCCGGAGCTTCGAGGATTTCTTGTCGGGAAAGTTTGACATTATGTTTTGGTTACATTTTTCACCCTCGTGTCCTATCCCTTTGCACTCTTTACAGAATAATGGTCTATCCAAGTTTGACATTATGTAATTTCGTGTTGACAAAGGGAAATGAATGGTTCATAACTTTGTATTGACATGGTCCTTTTCCACCTTACTTCTAGGAAAGACAACGTGGTGGTCGTAACTCACAAATTATATTTTCTCAGCTCAATGCTCATAAGTCAGAAGTCATTTATCTAACAATCAATTCTTACAAGTTTCAAGCTCTTTTTTGTCATCTCTTAAAAACTTGTGTTCCAACTAATATCTCCAGCTAGTAACCCTCCCAAAAGCTAGCAACTAACTAAAATGCCAGTTGAACTCGTTTTCTTAACTGCCTTTCTCTCCTCAGTTATTTCAGTTTTGGGAAATAAAATAGCTAATTCCGCTCTCAAAACAATTGATGACATTGTAAAAGTGGAACAGGCTCTCCGAGAATTGGCCTTCAAAGCTTGTACTGTTCAACGCAATCTTGATGAACTCGAGGAGAATGATATTGGGGAGTTGGCCAATTCCACTTTCAGGCCTTGGGTTCAAGATCTCACCAAGTTATGCTACTTAGTCGACGATATGATCGACGACATCAACCTCGAAATCATGAGACTTGATCAAGAACACAGATTATCTGTCAGTGACAATGAGGTGGTGTGTGGCAGCAGTGTCGTCGTCTTCTCGAGGATGCTGGCTTGGCTTACGCCGTTGGTTAATTGGAGTCATCCTACTGATGGTTTTCTATCAGCTGATAGATTCCGTCAGCAGGTTTTGCCCTTGGTGAAGAAATTGAAGCTGTCTGAACAAATAAAGGTTATGCAAGACCAGTTGAAAAGCATAACCATGGTAGTGGATGATGCAATCAAACGGAAGAGTCCTACAACTAACACTAGTCGATCTCAGCTTCGAGGCGGCCACTCGGGCTCATCTTATCTCCCGCCAGGAAGGATGATTGAGAAGCAGCATATAACAAGAATGCTCTTGAAGATGCGTGATCGTGGCACATCAGGCAACCATGGTATCTGCATAGTAGGTATGGCTGGACTAGGAAAAACAATTCTTGCTCGCTCTATTCTAGATGATGAGGTTATTAGACGAAAATTCAATGTGATCAAATGGGTTTCTACATCCAAAGGCAACTGGAACTCTTTTGGTGACATTATCATTGATATAATAGCTAGCCGAAATGGGTACACATTCACCCCTCAAAAATCATCGTCAGGCAGTGGTTACACATCCTTACTCGTGCTCGATGATTTACGGAATATAGGGCTCAGGAGTTGGCAGCATCTTTTAGCCACTGTCGTTCAGCCTAAAACCACACTTGTTATTATCACCACCCGTGATCCTAAAGTCGCTAAAGTTACAGAAACTACCCTTCATTACTTGCAGGCTTTATCAGTGGCGGACAGCGAGGAAATGATCAAGAACAGGGTGGCTCCTGTTCTCGTTGATTACAATCACGATGTGTTCCAATCTAAAGTGAAATGCATAGCTGAAAAATGTGGCGGCTTAGCGTTGGTAGCTGATGTTATAGGCCTTGCCTTAAGATATGAATGTCAATCGGAACAAGACTTCAACACTGCTATCTCACGCTATGAAGATGACGAGTTTTGGTCCCTTGATGTCTTTTTACATGAAATCCTGCCAGATTTGGGATTTGATGAAAGCAGTCTACCTAAGAATCTAAATAAGTTCCTCGCTTATTTTGCCCTGTTTCCTCTTCATTATATCTTCAACAAGCATGAACTATCGCTGTTGTGGATGGCCGAAGGGTTTATCAATGTCGCACCAGAGTGGACGTTACAGCCAGCTATAGATCATTTCGAGAGTCTGGTATCAAGGTCTATGATCCAACTGGCTAAATGTTCTCCTAAAGATCAAAATTTAGCATTATCGACCTACCAAATGCACGTCTTTGCTCATACATACGCTCAAATTGTAGCTCGCAACACTTATTTTCGACTGGATGAAGGTAATGGAAAAGACATTCTCTCTTCTCATATCCATCATTTTTCATCGTGTCTTCAGAAAGTAGAAAAACCAATCCTAGAGAAAATTCAAGAAACTAATAGAAGACTAAGGACTTTCTTGCTGCTTAGCAATTATGAAATTGCCATCCAACCAATTCCTTATTCCTTGTTCAATAAACTCGAATACTTACGAGTACTAAGCCTTAGTAGATCTGACATCACTAAACTCCATGAAAATATAAGCAATCTGAAACACCTTAGGTACCTTGATGTGTCTTATACATCTATTACAAGACTCCCTATAGGGTTATGCAGTCTCTTAGTTTTGCAAGTGCTTAAGCTAAAATCTTGCCCTAAACTTTTTTGTCTTCCCAAAAATTTTAGTAACTTGATCAGCCTAATCCATCTCGAATTAGATATGCCAAAACTACGCTCGATCCCATCAGAGTTAGGAAATCTAACTAACCTTCAGACATTACCCGTGTTTATTGTTGAGAATATGAGAGGACACTATATCTCAGAGCTAAAGAATATGAACTCACTTCAAGGATCCATAAAAATCACCAAATTAGAGAATGTTAGCAACAAAGATGAGGCTGAAGAGGCTATGTTGAGCAAAAAGCATAAAATTAGAAAGTTGGAATTAGAATGGACAGTCAGGCCAACACTTAATTCTAACCAAGATCCATCCATGGCAGAAGATATCTTAAGTGGGCTGAAACCTAGTGAAAAGTTGACAGAACTACGAGTATCAAACTACAAGGGTACTAGATTTCCCAGTTGGGTGAACTCCTTAAAAAATGTCGCCACTATTTATTTGTACAATTGTCCAAATTGTAATGTATTTCCATTCTTTGGATTGCTTGGGCTACTGAAGTACCTTAAGATTGAAAATATGGGAAAGATTGAAACAGTAAGACGTAGTCGCTTCAGGGGAGCTCGAGCTCAACAAAGTGAGTACCCAACATTAGAATGTTTGGAGATCCTGAACATGAAGAGACTTGTTAAATGGGAGACGCTATTTCCCGGAGACATGCCTCGCCTTCAACAACTCCGTGTTATTGGGTGTCCACAGTTGCTGTCATTGCCTATAATATCCCACCTGCCTTCATGGATAAGACCAGACATAACAGATTGCCCCCGTTTGCTGTATCTCCAAGGATGATTATTGACACTCTACATACATTTGAAGTTTGAATCTTTCAGTTGTCTTAATCCTTTGTGTTTTCACATTCACATATTTGTTTGTTGATGAATTTTGGAAGTTTGTTTTTGTAAGTTAACGGATTAATCCTTGTTGTCTAAGGAAACATATAAAATGTCCTATATATTAAGCAGTTACTTCTGTTGTTAATGAATGCTTGAACTTCAATTTTCTTTAGTCTATTTCTGTTTTTTTTTTTTTTTTTGCAAGATATAATGAGTTTTATAATTAGTCTCTTAAGTAATTGTATAGTGAGAGTTGTAAAATCACTCCAAATTACTATGTTCAACAGTTTTCTCTATCTCTCTCCTCTCCTTGATTCCTGATGTCCTGTTCCTCCCTTCATATTGTTGCAAGTAAAAGTGAACACACGAAGTATTTGAGTAAAATCTTGACTCACGAAGAGTATTCTCTATCATCAGCCCATTGCAAAACATCATTTGCAACGAAATCCCCTCATAAACCCCTCATAATTGTGATTCATGACGCTCTTGATACCTCGTCACAGCTGTCAATCGTGACAAAACTACAGATTAAACCTGTCTTAAACTAGCGCGTCACTAACAAAGCTAAGCACTTGCTGATGTACCAAGAAAGTAGACAAACGGAACTAGTTTTTATAGTCGTTGGCTATGTTTGGGGAATCATTTTAGGTACCTTTAGGATAAGGTGCTAGAATATTTAAGGTGCTAAAATAATTAGTAGTGTTTAGGAAGCACCTAAAGTAAAATTTTAGTTGGTTAAAACGACTTAAATTGATAACAACTAATTTTGCCAGAATAAATTATCAACTTAAGCAACTAATTTTGCCATATAATTAGGCTAAGTAGCTACCTTATCAGTTTCAGCACCTTATCAGTTTAGCTACTGCCTTATCATTTTCAGCACCTTATCAACTTTAGAGACTGCCTTATTAGTTTTAGCTAAAGCTAACTTATCCGTTTCAACTCCTTTTCAACTAGTATTGCCAAATAGATCCATTATTAACTCCTATGCCCAGTCGCTATTTAGTCATTATCAAAAGCCTAGAATTTGAACCAATGATACTAATCCTATCTTTGCATCAACACTAGCAAAATATCACATTACTTGCAATTAAAGGTGGACCATCTTCATATCATCAAGTCATATTATATGCATTCCATTCTCTTATGCTTCCACAATATCCATCTCAATCATACATATATAAGTATGACATGTTCATCTGATATAATAATACATCATATCACATAAGGCAAAGTTATATTCTAAAAATCACTTGATGAGATGAGAATCAGTCTCAGATTATTAGGTTTCCCACCAACTCTCAGGTTGTCCAAGACGATCAATTCAGCTTTCGTGTGTGCTGTTAACGATTATAAGAAGTCATTTGATTTGGTAAGTGAATTTTTGATCCTTTAAGTCTAGTTGATTAAGGAAATATCAGGCAGTTGACTTCAGGAGATATACATACTAAGCATTTTTTAAGATGGTATGTAACGCTCCGAAAATACATAACCTTAATCGTCAGCGGAATCATAGCTTAAGCCTGTGGGTTAGGGCCCACTTATAATATAATAGTCTAAAATGATAATTCATCTATACATTTGCTAATCATAAAACAATACTTGTTCATCTATCATACAAAATATTCTAAACCTCATAGGATCATACATAGTCTCCTCAACACATCTCTTTATAATAGCCATACTGTAACTGTTCTTCAATACCTAAAACATAAAACAAAACGTCATGAGCCGAGGCTCAGTAACATACTACCCTAACATCGTAAAAGCATTTCAACTTATTTTAGTTGCAAACAGGGAGAAAAGAAATAGTAAAACCATTTCGTAAACATAGCCATTAAATCATAATCATAAAACATTATCATCACTCTTTGTCATGTTCATCATCATATATCTTTTACTTTGGTAACTTGGCTAGTACAACGGAAGGGACGTCTCCCCAGAACATAACATCATCGTAAACGGAAGGCAGCCACCCGAGGACGAAAGCCCTCACAAACGGAAGGTGGCGTTAGTGCCCAAAGTATAGTAATGCGGTGCCACCCGAGGACATTAGCCCTTATAAACGGAAGGTGGGGAACCGGCCAGAAGGTACGTGCAAGACCCGATTTTCATTTTCATAAACGGAAGGCTACCACCCGAGGACTTTAGCCCCCACATTACAGAAGGTGGTATATAACCCAAAACATAACACGGAACCACCCATGGGCATATGCCCCATAGACAGAAGGTGGCTAACCCGCCGTAAGGTACATGCACGACCGGATAACGTGAATCTTGCCAAGAACCGTCTTTCACTTATCTTTATCATGTTTCGTTTCTTTTACGTATCATAATTACATTACATCATCGTAATCGTAATCATAAAACGTAATTATAATCATTAAACGTCATCATAACCATATTTTCATATCATTAAAATAGTCATACTTCATAGCATTAAATCATTTAATAAACATCATTTACATAGCAAACATTTCATATCCCGCACACCATAAATAACATAGCATAAACATCGTATAAAGTATCATAAAACATAGTTTGGAAAGGGAGTGCGAGTCTTAGCGATGAAGACGTTACTCCGAATTCCCGCTTAATAACCTTGATAGCCTGGGAAGCTTGCAATATCCTTTATCTTCCTTAATCTATTCAAGAATAATTTTATTAATGAACGTTTCGTTATTTTGCTTTTAAGCCTAAATATTAGTTAGTGCTCATAAAGGTCATAGCATTCATTATTTTGTCATAAAGGTCTCGACAAAGGTCATTATTAACTTAGTCATTAATAACTTCTTAAGGTGACTCTTTAAACAACTAATTAGGTGGAATAACTCCTTTAGTTATACTTTTAGAATTATCGAAACATTATACTTACAATTACACATATTTTAAGAGTTCATAGTTAATTATCCATTAATCGTCTATCATTAAATTAATTAAGTTTATTGCTATACTATAACCATTAACATTATTTTAATATTATTTAATCTCATAAAACTCGTAAGTCAAGCTATCTTGTTATATTAAGTATTAGTGGAGGTAATAATAAATTAAACTCATATTATAAATAACAAGCTTATTAGTTTTAAACAACTCAACTAGTTTAGTAATCATGAAATATAACCCAATAATAGTTTTTAGGAGTCAAGTTAAGTGGTTTAATTAAACTAACCAAATTAGTCCATAAAATAAGTTCAAACATCTTTTTAGCCCAACAAATTAACCAAGTTTGTTAAACTAAGTGAATCAGTTTTCTTTAGGCCCAAACTTAAACTAATCATCAAAGGGTGTAATTGGACTTGTATTAGTAATACTTGAAAATCTGAAAATTAAAAGAACACAAGAGGTAATTTATACCTCTGCTACTTGAGCAGGGGCGACTTCACGCGGCTCAGGCGAGAGGGAGGACGGAGCTCCGGTGACTGGGCGACGAGGCAGACAGTACTTCCGGTGGTTCAGCGCGGCGCTGTCAACGTTCGTCAGTCTTAAGTCCGGCGCTGGGCAGCAGACACGGGGAAGCAAGAGAGAAAAGAAAGGATGAAAATCAGAGGTGACTAGGTGAGAGTGGAGCACCGACGGTGGGTTGATGCCGGAGGTCAAGCGTGTGGTGGTACTGGTGGCGCGCGAGCCGGCGGCAGCCGGTGGTGGTGGTGTTTGAAACCCGAAACAGAGGAGAGAGAGAAAATGGGTTTTCTTTTTGGGTTTCTTTGAGTCGTGTTTTCCGGCGAGTTGTTGACTGAAAAATTCTGATTAGTTCTTAGGTGGTGGTGAAGTGAGATGAAAGGATGAAAGTTGTTGGTGATGGTGTTCTTGGTGAGTAACCATGGCTATTTATTGCCATTGAGGAGTTCCTATACAACTTGAAAACCATGTCTTGAAGATAACTATGGAGCTTGAAGAGAATTTGTGTTTGAATTGTTCTCTTGGTGATGGTGACAGCAGTTAGAGGTTTTAAAAAGTGAGAAAATTTAGTGAATTGCCATGTATGATAAGGAGAAGGAAGGAAAGTTGAAAAAGGAAGAAGGAGGAAGAGGAGTGGAGGGAAATAAAAAGTCAAATTCATGTTCAACTTTGCTACTACTTTCCTTATTTTCTCTTTCTTTTCCTATGATTATTATTATTAATATTATTATTATTAAACTAAAATAATTTCACTTTGGATAATTCATATTAAAAGAGAAGTTATGCATATTGTGATTTTTAATTACTTACTTGTTAAGCTAATTATAATTCATAACTACTTAATAAAAATTACATTCTTCTCTTTTATTTATTTTAGAAATAAAATACCTTAATAGCTTATATTTAGAATTTCATTGATAACATAATTAGTAAAACAACAACTAGTTGGCTAATTAAGCATGTTTAAATTTTCAGGATATTACATTCTCACCCCCTTAGAAAAAGTTTCGTCCTCGAAACTTAAATAATATAGTCAGGTGCCGAGTAAAGCCTTTCACATTCACATATAAGTGCATAACACATATACATAGTAGTAAGTAGTACGCACACATAACTTTGCATAATTATAAGTCCTTCAAGCAAACAAATGCAGGTATCCTGATCATTATTAGTTAAAACCAACAACAGTCGTACGCACATCGAGTTCATCTATCCACATCCAACCATACTTTTTAAACAGCAGGAGAGGGATTAAAGAAGACGTCATTAGCTTCAGTCTGTTGCATTAAGTATGCTCTTCCCGCTCATGTGGACCCACATTATTAGTTTCTTTCTCTCTAATTCTCATCATTCACATAATCTTGAAACAATATTACATTCCATTATATATTTCGAATCCTCATAACTTCAAATATCCAAAAACATAATATCATACGTGGTCCGCCAGTTTACTAGAAAGCTTAAACCCAAATTCATTAAGCTAACTTGCCTTTAATACATCAATCTACTCCTCTCTCATAACCATTTGAAGAGTTTTAATTGTGCTATGTATATAGCTTATTCATTCTCCTTCTATAATATGACCGTCATTGGACATTTATGAGCATCACATTTTGAACCTGTCTCTAAAATGACAATATCATCTGATAAGGTATTCATAAAACTGCTAAATTCATTATTTATCCATCCTCAATTTCAGTCGTCACATAAAACCAATATCATCATCATAGCCCCAAAGTTAAAAACATTTACCTTCCCAATCAATCATAACGTATTCCTAACCAAGTTTCTTACATAATTAACATCAAGTGTTCAAGCTCTTAATTGCTCAGGATTCTATCAACCTACATAGTGGTTTATTCTTCATCACGACTTCGATTTCCTCAACATTTCCTCAAGATTCTATAAACATTTCTCCCCTTTTTTATGGGAATTCTATCACTTGAATTCATCTATTACACATTATATCAATGACCATATTAATAAGACATTTATAATAAATTCTCAAACAAAAAGGTTTCTTGCCTGAAGTCTTTCAAAGAAGGTCAAGCACTTACTTCTCCAAATTCAGTTTTCTATTGACGACCATATGCTTACTTCCTAATCACACTCTATGTAGCTATTACATCTCCAAGTAGCACACTCCTATTCCTTTAAGATATATATTTGTCTAACTTCTTCAATCAATGCTTCACATTACCTAAAAGCCATAACACCAACCATAACATCCAATATACATTATGACGTACTCCGACTTTTCAAAAACTCAAATCCTTAAGATCAAGTACTATCAAGTACTCTCTAACTCCTCAAGTAGAAATCCTAATTCCTTGTAAATTTTCGAATCTCGAAATCGGCATATAAAATTCAATCCCAAAATAAGTATCACGTCATTAAATAATTGAATAACCTCCACCATACCATTAACTTTAGATATTCAAGAATTCCTTAACCTCCTTTTCTTTATACCACCCAATAATATATTCTTAATCATCATGAAATCTCTAAACATTCTTTACATTAGTTCATTAACACTTTTTGTGTCTTACCTCAACATAAAATATAACCACTCATACCTCAAAAGATCATTCACAAATCATTCGTCCCTATTACTCAAATAACCATCAGTTTATCCTCGAGCCATTCAACATTGAACTTTTCACATAATTCATACAAAGTAAGAATCTCGTAATTTTCTATTCAGCATCTTATTTCTTAGATTTTACTAATCCAAAACTTAAGATTACCAATCACTAAATATTATCCTCAAAGGATCATAAGGTTGAATTCTTATTTCTTAACTTCTAATAACCCAAATAATCCTCAACTTTCTCAACGTCTAAATACCCAAAGGATCATACCTAGGCGATGCAAAGTCTAAGACTCCACACTTCCGGCTAGGTTTCGGCTCTGATACCATTCTGTAACGCTCCGAAAATACATAACCTTAATCGTCAGCGGAATCATAGCTTAAGCCTGTGGGTTAGGGCCCACTTATAATATAATAGTCTAAAATGATAATTCATCTATACATTTGCTAATCATAAAACAATACTTGTTCATCTATCATACAAAATATTCTAAACCTCATAGGATCATACATAGTCTCCTCAACACATCTCTTTATAATAGCCATACTGTAACTGTTCTTCAATACCTAAAACATAAAACAAAACGTCATGAGCCGAGGCTCAGTAACATACTACCCTAACATCGTAAAAGCATTTCAACTTATTTTAGTTGCAAACAGGGAGAAAAGAAATAGTAAAACCATTTCGTAAACATAGCCATTAAATCATAATCATAAAACATTATCATCACTCTTTGTCATGTTCATCATCATATATATCTTTTACTTTGGTAACTTGGCTAGTACAACGGAAGGGACGTCTCCCCAGAACATAACATCATCGTAAACGGAAGGCAGCCACCCGAGGACGAAAGCCCTCACAAACGGAAGGTGGCGTTAGTGCCCAAAGTATAGTAATGCGGTGCCACCCGAGGACATTAGCCCTTATAAACGGAAGGTGGGGAACCGGCCAGAAGGTACGTGCAAGACCCGATTTTCATTTTCATAAACGGAAGGCTACCACCCGAGGACTTTAGCCCCCACATTACAGAAGGTGGTATATAACCCAAAACATAACACGGAACCACCCATGGGCATATGCCCCATAGACAGAAGGTGGCTAACCCGCCAGAAGGTACATGCACGACCCGGATAACAGAATACTGCCAAGAACCGTCTTTCACTTATCTTTATCATGTTTCGTTTCTTTTACGTATCATAATTACATTACATCATCGTAATCGTAATCATAAAACGTAATTATAATCATTAAACGTCATCATAACCATATTTTCATATCATTAAAATAGTCATACTTCATAGCATTAAATCATTTAATAAACATCATTTACATAGCAAACATTTCATATCCCGCACACCATAAATAACATAGCATAAACATCGTATAAAGTATCATAAAACATAGTTTGGAAAGGGAGTGCGAGTGCTAGCAGTAGACGTTACCTGAATTCCTGCTTAATAACCTTGATAGCCGGGGGAAGCTTGCAATATCCTTTATCTTCCTTAATCTATTCAAGAATAATTTTATTAATGAACGTTTCGTTATTTTGCTTTTAAGCCTAAATATTAGTTAGTGCTCATAAAGGTCATAGCATTCATTATTTTGTCATAAAGGTCTCGACAAAGGTCATTATTAACTTAGTCATTAATAACTTCTTAAGGTGACTCTTTAAACAACTAATTAGGTGGAATAACTCCTTTAGTTATACTTTTAGAATTATCGAAACATTATACTTACAATTACACATATTTTAAGAGTTCATAGTTAATTATCCATTAATCGTCTATCATTAAATTAATTAAGTTTATTGCTATACTATAACCATTAACATTATTTTAATATTATTTAATCTCATAAAACTCGTAAGTCAAGCTATCTTGTTATATTAAGTATTAGTGGAGGTAATAATAAATTAAACTCATATTATAAATAACAAGCTTATTAGTTTTAAACAACTCAACTAGTTTAGTAATCATGAAATATAACCCAATAATAGTTTTTAGGAGTCAAGTTAAGTGGTTTAATTAAACTAACCAAATTAGTCCATAAAATAAGTTCAAACATCTTTTTAGCCCAACAAATTAACCAAGTTTGTTAAACTAAGTGAATCAGTTTTCTTTAGGCCCAAACTTAAACTAATCATCAAAGGGTGTAATTGGACTTGTATTAGTAATACTTGAAAATCTGAAAATTAAAAGAACACAAGAGGTAATTTATACCTCTGCTACTTGAGCAGGGGCGACTTCACGCGGCTCAGGCGAGAGGGAGGACGGAGCTCCGGTGACTGGGCGACGAGGCAGACAGTACTTCCGGTGGTTCAGCGCGGCGCTGTCAACGTTCGTCAGTCTTAAGTCCGGCGCTGGGCAGCAGACACGGGGAAGCAAGAGAGAAAAGAAAGGATGAAAATCAGAGGTGACTAGGTGAGAGTGGAGCACCGACGGTGGGTTGATGCCGGAGGTCAAGCGTGTGGTGGTACTGGTGGCGCGCGAGCCGGCGGCAGCCGGTGGTGGTGGTGTTTGAAACCCGAAACAGAGGAGAGAGAGAAATGGGTTTTCTTTTTGGGTTTCTTTGAGTCGTGTTTTCCGGCGAGTTGTTGACTGAAAAATTCTGATTAGTTCTTAGGTGGTGGTGAAGTGAGATGAAAGGATGAAAGTTGTTGGTGATGGTGTTCTTGGTGAGTAACCATGGCTATTTATTGCCATTGAGGAGTTCCTATACAACTTGAAAACCATGTCTTGAAGATAACCATGGAGCTTGAAGAGAATTTGTGTTTGAATTGTTCTCTTGGTGATGGTGACAGCAGTTAGAGGTTTTAAAAAGTGAGAAAATTTAGTGAATTGCCATGTATGATAAGGAGAAGGAAGGAAAGTTGAAAAAGGAAGAAGGAGGAAGAGGAGTGGAGGGAAATAAAAAGTCAAATTCATGTTCAACTTTGCTACTACTTTCCTTATTTTCTCTTTCTTTTCCTATGATTATTATTATTAATATTATTATTATTAAACTAAAATAATTTCACTTTGGATAATTCATATTAAAAGAGAAGTTATGCATATTGTGATTTTTAATTACTTACTTGTTAAGCTAATTATAATTCATAACTACTTAATAAAAATTACATTCTTCTCTTTTATTTATTTTAGAAATAAAATACCTTAATAGCTTATATTTAGAATTTCATTGATAACATAATTAGTAAAACAACAACTAGTTGGCTAATTAAGCATGTTTAAATTTTCAGGATATTACATGGTAGGGGGTTTGTCAAAGTGTAGATGATTTACAATTTCTTGGGTGTAACTGTTATAATTTATGGTGTAACAACTCACAAACCACCACTTTAGTTGTAAAAGAAACTCAAATGACATGAAATAAATGACATGAGATTCATGTCATTATTTGTATAATCCATGTCATTCTTGTTGTAGTCTATGTCATTATGCATGTTTCACAATAAGTTATGGTATAACATGTTATACCCAAGATGCATTTTTTTTTTGGTCATAACTATCTAAAATATGTTACAAGACTCGCTCTCACGCACGGACAAGTTCTTCTGTAATGAGTATTCTTCGTTACCATGAAAAGCCAATTAAGGATGCAAATTCTATTCTTTTCTGACTACGTAATCGACTTTATCTAAGATAGTGTCATACACATCCTTCAACTAGATCCCATATCAAGTTGATGTTACGCTAGGACTTGTTGACTTTTTTTTTTTTTGGTGAAAAGAGTAAATGCATATATTAAATTAACTTAGTTGTTCATACACTCCAATAAGTAGGTGTCCATACAATAACTAGGGGGTGAGGGGAAGATCCTAGTTACATTTGCACTATCGCTACTTAGATGACATTCTTTAGCTAGCCTATCCGCTAGTTTGTTGTAGATCCGGTTGCAATGCTTAATCTTCACATTCGGGAGGTCCTTCCATAGCTTTCCGCACTCAGACAAGAGATTCATATATTTGTCAGCCAAACCATCATGATCACAAAGAAGTTTGATAATATGTAAACAGTCCGAAAACAATGTAGCACTATATATGGATATTGTTTTCTTTTGAAAAAAAATCTTTTTTGGTAAGTAAGATTAATTTTAACAAACAACAATACACCAAAAAAGGATACTAGACATGCCTAGTACCCTGCTACTGGACTGGCCCAGTTTTACAAGGAAGTAATCCAATCTATATCACTTTCTTTAACTTTTGTACTCATAATCTGTACAATTCTGTGCTTGACTATGTACTTAATCTCCTGGACAGCTTTGTGAATTGGCATAACCACTGATGTGTCGTATTTTTATATAGTTTTTAGGTGCATTTAGGTTGCATTCTAGGAGCATTTAGATGCATTGTAGTTCATAATTGCATACTATTACTTAATCTACGAAATATTACTCCTTTTGTGTGTTTTTTGTGTTCTTTGATTAATTTCAGGAATTGGGAACATACTTGGAGTATTATTAGACAAGCTTGAGTACTTAGGAGCAATTGGGAGTAAGTTACATTGATAAGGATCATTATGAACATCTTTGAGTGCAATTTGGAGCTAAATTGGAGTTGGAATTCATTGAAAGAATTATGGAAATCGAGTCATGTTCACTCTTTTGTCCATAACTTTTGACTCGATGCTGATATTGGGTTGATTCCAGCGGCATTGGAAAGTAGGCTTGAAGAGCTTTCCAACGATAGGTTGCACGGCCCAAGCCGAATTGTATTCTGAGAGATATGGGCTTCGCAAGTTGGCCCAGTCTGCCAGGAACTTCTTACGCGCACGCGGTTTTGACAATTTCGGCCATTTAATGATTTATTTGGCTTCTTTATCTTGTAATTTTGGTTCCCTACTAGTATTAGGAGTTATAACTTTATATTAGAGGATTTCTAATTAGGTTAGAACATCTATCAGCTATTACTCACTTTTCAATATCACGTTATTTTGTTTCTCTAGTTTTTCTCTCTAGTTTTGTGCCCTAGTTTGTTTCTATTGCTACTTTGGAGATTCAAGATTCAAGCTTTCATATTCATCTTCAATTCAATAAGTCTTATTCTCTTCTTTCTTCTCTTTACTATATATTAATCATGTTTTCTATTATGATTATTGCTCTATTTGCCATGATTAGTGAGTAGTCTTTTTATCTAAGATTGCGTTGAGCCCTATTATGGATTGATCATGTAAATTATTCTCCAATTCCCATGTTATTGAATTATATGTTTAGGGTTTGATAAGATTGTTGTTATTGTCAATTGTGCATCTTGATTTATCCCTAGTTTTATATTATCAATGAAAGTTGGAGTTGAGATTAGGAATATTTGTTTGATGTTAAATTGTTATTTTATTAATTGAGTTCATCAACGAAAGTTGGGTCTTAATTTAGATAATCTTGTTATTGATTTGAATTCTCCCATGAAAATAGGTGAGAACTAGAAATGGGAATTATTTGACATTGGTTCTTAATGCTTCTAATTATGTGTGTAAGCCATGAAAATAGGAGACATACATGTTAGTTAGGCCTTTTGCTATCACGAAAGTGAGCTCTAGGTATTGAGGAATGACCGAGTATTTAGTTTCGGTTCGCAGCTGTGCTTTATTATCGAGTCATAAGGGAATGTCAATCTCGCCTAAGCTATGATTGAATAACTGGGATGTGAGTTATATTTTGATCAATTCATATTAGTGGTGATACTTAATCTTAGTGTTTTAATTGTCATATTTTGTTAATAGTTTATAGATTCTTCTGGATATTTGGAATGTGTAGCTATTTCATAGTCTAGAGTCAACTAGTGTTTAATCTTGCACCTCCCTGAGTTCGACCCGTATGTGCTACGACACCGTTCACTTGCGGTATTAAAATAAAACCCTAACAAGTTTTTGTTGCCGGGGAGGTAACGGATTAGAATTAGTTTGATTATAGATTTAATAGACTACATTGTATATACTTTTATTTTCTCTTGTAGATAACTTTTTTTTTTACTTTTGTAAATTTCTTCCCTTTCACTTTTCATGGAGTCATATTATCACTATAATGGGGACAATTCTATTGATAGGGCCAATGGTTATAATTCTTTGGATTCTCATGTTTCTTATTTTGATACATCGTGTCAATATACTTCCAATTTTTGCATGAGTTCTAATCAATTACCTGATATGTGTTGTGATCCCCATATACATGCTAGTAATTCTAGAGCAGTTTTCTATTTTCCTCAATATGAGAATGAAGCATTCTGGAAATACTATCATAGGCTTGGTGATTTTTTTGGTCCTAATCATGGAATTGGACAATGGGATATGTGCCTAGTGGTTTATGAGGGGTTAAATAAAGAAACTAGGATAATTGTAGACAATTTGGTTAATGGAAGATTTATGTCCCAATCTCCTGATTATTGTTGGGATTTAATTGAGTGGTTGGCTAGAGATACCTATGAGTGGGAGATGTCTTTATCTGCTAGACCAATTTTTGAAACACTCTCCACTCCTTCACCTCAAAATTTCACTACAACACCTCCCTACTGTTCTAATTGTCACTCTACTTCTCATGATATTTCTCTATGTGATGTGACATTAGTAAACGATTTTGATCCCTCTCCCCAATATGATTGTCAATCTGTTCGGAGTTATAGTTTCCACCCATATATTTATGATGATGATGATGAGGGTTGGAAAGACCTTGAAAATTATGGGGATGATTATCAAATCACGGGGAAGATCGATGTAAAGGACGTTTTGAGTGAGGAACAACCCTTGGTTGAAAATCCTTCATTGGAGAAGTCTATAGATGAGAGTGAAGTTATTCGTGAGTCTTTGTCGGTTCCACCAACTGTTTTTGAGTCTCATGTTCCTTTCTCTCGAAAACTTGACCTTATTCCTTCTTTCCCTATATTATACCCCCCATCTTTCCCTATTTCTCCCAATTTGGATGACTCTTGTGATCTTGTTACCGATGTACATTTAGCTTTTATTCCTCCTTTTGAGTCATGTAAAAAGACTAATGTTTTTTCTTTTTCTTACTCTTGTAAATATAACTTTTCCTCTGGTTTTCCTTTTTTTAGGTTTATTAGTTTTTTAGAACTAGTTTATTTCGTTTTTCCTTTTCACTCTTACATAATAAGCTCTGAGATGTTTGCAGGGACATATGATAAACTTCTTAGAGCGTTGAAGTCTTCTGCTTTAGTCTACTGATTTTACATGGTCGTGCGGGACCTTTATAAATTTGCGCTTTTCGGGAGGCAACCCGAGTTTACCTTCTTTTTATTTTCTTTGATTTTTCCTTTTTGTGTGATCTTATTTACTTTGGTGTTTTTGTGTTTGTTTTTGGTGTGTTTATAGGTTTTTTCTAAAAGAAAAAAAAGTTGTTCATAGAAAAGAAGCTGGAAGACGAACTTCAAAAACACGAGTCGCGGTACAATGGCTCTGCTCGCGGACAAATGCCGAGAGCATACCGCGACTCGCGGCAAATACCGCGACCCGCGTTTTTTTAAGATCGAATGATTTCAACACAAAACAAGGACGAAGCAGGCACCAGTTGATACCACTGCTTTGTCGTCTTCACTCCCTTGCAACCAGCCGCGCTCTGTTCTCACACCACCGCCGACGTACCATCATCGTCATCATCACTGCGTCATCATCATCTTGTGCGACGCAGCGAAACCCACCTCCCACCTGTAGCCATCATTACCCGCACCCAGTTCCCTCTCGGCCCTGCTCGTGGTCTTCAGCCGCGCCGCATCATCTCCCTTCACCACCAGCCTCCCCTCCGTTCAGGCTAGCGCGCACCCGCGCCCAGTTCTCCCCGACCACCCCAGCATCCAATCCGCCCTGTTTCTTCTCCCTGTCAATTCCTCATCTGCTTTCCTAACTTTCTTTTTCTGATTTCTTTTTCGTTTTTTCTTCTCTTTTCCTTTTTATTCTTTTATTTATTATTTTCATTTTTTCTTTATCTTTTACTTTTTCTTTTTAATTAGTTTCTTTTTATTAACTTTTCACCATCTTTTAACAACTAATTTTTTATTTATCTTTTTTTTTTTACTTTTGTTCCCTTTTTTATAATTGATGGTTGTTGCAGGATTCGTGCAAGTAGGCTACAAATTATTTCAAGTTGGATTTCAAGAAGCATTGCGATATAAATTCGAGCTTATTCGACTCTTTTTCCCATTAAATTGGGTAGTAAGCCTCTTTATTCTCTCTCGTCGATGCTCTTGATGTTCCTTTTAATTTTTGCTTGGATTTTTGTTTGTGGCTATACTTGTTGGATTTTTATGATAACATTGATTTCCTTCTTTCATTGTCGGCAATTTGTGTGCGGCAATAGTGGTGGTTTGGTGTGTTTGTGGGAATGTTCAATTTGGTGAACGATGTGGTTTGATTGCGTTCCTTCTCTAATCTCAATTCTTGCAGTGAGGACACTGCAGATTCTAGCTTGGGGGAGGATATTCTATCATTTACTGCTTTCTAGTGTAATTTTTATTGCTTTCTTAGGTTGTTGCACGGTTTGTACTGCTCACTAGGAGTGGGAGTTTACGTGTAACCAAAAAAATTGTACTGCTTTCTTAGTTGCATTAGCATATTAGATTCCATCTCATCTTAGTTGCATCTATGGGACCATTGCTAGCACTATTTGAGAACCTTGTTGATATCCTTACTACGGTCTTAAGCGTAATCCATCTCATTCATGATTCTTCATAGCATAATTGTATTGCGATTGATTGCTTGTGGTAAGATTGGTTGATCTCTCTCTGGCTTGATTTACCTTACTGTTTAGACATCTTTACCCTAGTGAGCTTTTGTGCCTATAAACTGACGTATCTGTGTCAGTTATGTTCTTTCATGTGTGATTAGTTCCTCATTGTTGCATGGATCTTGACTTTGACTTGGTACTCTTTGACACTTGACTTTATAAGCATTTGGATATGATTGAGGCGTTCTTTTCATTGTTCTGAGCTTTCAGAAATATTTTCTTTTCATATATATTATCCTTTCTCTAGCCCCGCCGAGCCTTTTCTGACTTTGTTCTGAATTAATACCTACACTACAAGCCTCTAGCCTTTTATGATTTCTCTACCCAAGCCTTGCTAAGTGGAGTAGCGTTGAAGTTTATGTTTTGAGCTTGTGTTTGTGGTTTTGTGGTCATTATTGGAAGGAAATATGTTGAAAGAAAGTTACTTGAAATAGTGTGGAAGTATAAAATGAAAAGAATGATGAAGAAGTTGTGAAAAATAATTTTGAAAAAAAATGAAAAAAATTGGATAAAAGTTGAATGAAATTTGTTCGAATTGATAAAGATGGGTACTCTCTTGATTTAATGGTAATGTGTTGTTGAACTTCTAGTAGAAGTTTTTGTGACGTTTGCATCTAATGGCCATAGATGTTAAGTGTTGTTTTCTCCACTAGTTGGCTTTTAGCACCACATTTCCAAATACATTTCCTACCCATAACCTCAGCCCCATTACAACCCTTGAAAGTCCTCATGATCTGTTTGCTTTATAATTTCGAGTGGATAGTGAGTCGATAGTCAAAGTTAAAGAGTAAATGTTTCACTTGAGTCGACATGGTTTAGGTTGAGTGACATTGATTATGCCATAAACACATGAGAGTATGAGTGCACATGACTAAAGTGAGGTCTCTCAGGTTTGGTTAAGTCTAGCTTGGGGGAGACGGTATGTGGTATGCTAGGAGAGTTGATTGCATTACATGACGTGCTATGTGGCTTTGCTTGAGAATGTTTCGATGCTTGGTTCGTGTAGTAATTGTATCTCTTGTGTTCTCGATTGTGTGCTTTGCCCTATCGTAGTCCCATATTGTAGGTTGTCTTTCTTTTCCAATGTCTATGTCTAATTGCTTGAGGACAAGCAATGGTTTAGCTTGGGGGAGTTTGATGTGTCGTATTTTTATATAGTTTTTAGGTGCATTTAGGTTGCATTCTAGGAGCATTTAGATGCATTGTAGTTCATAATTGCATACTATTACTTAATCTACGAAATATTACTCCTTTTGTGTGTTTTTTGTGTTCTTTGATTAATTTCAGGAATTGGGAACATACTTGGAGTATTATTAGACAAGCTTGAGTACTTAGGAGCAATTGGGAGTAAGTTACATTGATAAGGATCATTATGAACATCTTTGAGTGCAATTTGGAGCTAAATTGGAGTTGGAATTCATTGAAAGAATTATGGAAATCGAGTCATGTTCACTCTTTTGTCCATAACTTTTGACTCGATGCTGATATTGGGTTGATTCCAGCGGCATTGGAAAGTAGGCTTGAAGAGCTTTCCAACGATAGGTTGCACGGCCCAAGCCGAATTGTATTCTGAGAGATATGGGCTTCGCAAGTTGGCCCAGTCTGCCAGGAACTTCTTACGCGCACGCGGTTTTGACAATTTCGGCCATTTAATGATTTATTTGGCTTCTTTATCTTGTAATTTTGGTTCCCTACTAGTATTAGGAGTTATAACTTTATATTAGAGGATTTCTAATTAGGTTAGAACATCTATCAGCTATTACTCACTTTTCAATATCACGTTATTTTGTTTCTCTAGTTTTTCTCTCTAGTTTTGTGCCCTAGTTTGTTTCTATTGCTACTTTGGAGATTCAAGATTCAAGCTTTCATATTCATCTTCAATTCAATAAGTCTTATTCTCTTCTTTCTTCTCTTTACTATATTTTAATCATGTTTTCTATTATGATTATTGCTCTATTTGCCATGATTAGTGAGTAGTCTTTTTATCTAAGATTGCGTTGAGCCCTATTATGGATTGATCATGTAAATTATTCTCCAATTCCCATGTTATTGAATTATATGTTTAGGGTTTGATAAGATTGTTGTTATTGTCAATTGTGCATCTTGATTTATCCCTAGTTTTATATTATCAATGAAAGTTGGAGTTGAGATTAGGAATATTTGTTTGATGTTAAATTGTTATTTTATTAATTGAGTTCATCAACGAAAGTTGGGTCTTAATTTAGATAATCTTGTTATTGATTTGAATTCTCCCATGAAAATAGGTGAGAACTAGAAATGGGAATTATTTGACATTGGTTCTTAATGCTTCTAATTATGTGTGTAAGCCATGAAAATAGGAGACATACATGTTAGTTAGGCCTTTTGCTATCACGAAAGTGAGCTCTAGGTATTGAGGAATGACCGAGTATTTAGTTTCGGTTCGCAGCTGTGCTTTATTATCGAGTCATAAGGGAATGTCAATCTCGCCTAAGCTATGATTGAATAACTGGGATGTGAGTTATATTTTGATCAATTCATATTAGTGGTGATACTTAATCTTAGTGTTTTAATTGTCATATTTTGTTAATAGTTTATAGATTCTTCTGGATATTTGGAATGTGTAGCTATTTCATAGTCTAGAGTCAACTAGTGTTTAATCTTGCACCTCCCTGAGTTCGACCCGTATGTGCTACGACACCGTTCACTTGCGGTATTAAAATAAAACCCTAACAACCACCTTTTCCCAGAAGGCAGAATTCCTATTCCTCCATATCATGTAGACCGCAGCAGCAATAGCAGCCCAATACACCATCTTCCTATACTTCGAAATTTTCAATCTTTGCTTCACCCATTGGAAAGTTTGATGGAGCCCCTTGTTGTTCCAAGAACCCCCTAACCATTTCATAATTTCCACCATACACATCTTACTGAAATGGCACTCAAAAAACAGATGTTTTAAGTTTTCAGGGTATTGATTACACATCCAACACACATCATCATCACAGAGGTTCATTAGATTCAGCCTCTGCTTGGTCTTCAACCTATCTTGCATAGCCAACCAACAAATCATCCTATGCTCATAAGAACACTATTGATCAATTGGGACCTGGCAGCAAAAGACACTAGTGGAAAAAAACTGAATTGCTCCGGTTGAAAACCCCTCAAATGCTTCGTATTTGACCCGTAGCAAACGTCATACGAGCATTTGAGCATTTCAAATGCTTCGGTTGATAACCGGAGCATTTGAATCCTCAAATGCTCCGGTTGTGACAAAAATCGGAGCATTTGAGCTTTTTTAAAGGAGTAAAATACCACAAATGCTTCGGTTTTTCTAAACAACCGGAGCATATGTGTATTTTAAATAGTAAAAAAAAAGTTTCAGCTACTGCCAGCATATGAAGTACACAAGGATATATGAAGTATTTGTAAATAGATAACTGAATGCATAATAACTTCAAAATAATAGATTAAAGGTATGTGATCCAATTATAGAACCTCAAGCAGATAGTGAAAGAACAGATCATAAAGTGTACAATCAAACTCCTGGTAAAAAATACACAAATCAATCCTTCACAAGAATGTTCAATTCCAGAATTCCAGTCAAGGCTTACAGTACAAGGTAGAGCGATGAAGGGTGAATACTATAGTGCTAAATTATATAATCGAGAGATGACAAAAGCAACTATAATACAAATAGAGGTTTCACAGAATAGAAGAACTCCTTAAGGTAAAAAGGATAGATACTGTTGTAAGGAAACACTCTTCAAAACAAAGATAGACAAAAGATCAAGATCACTGATGTAGATGGAGAACATAAATTGAGCAGATCCACTGAATCCAAAATTCTATGGACTTCACAAAACACAAAGCCTCAGCAGGCACATAATAAACAAAGGAATTGCACCAGGTTGCAGAATCCCTTATGAAGTAGTTGCATTGATTGAAGGATGTAGAAGCAAAAACTCACCACCATTGCCAAAAGGGCAGTCAGAATATCAAGCGGTTCAAGATTCCAGAGAACATCTGCAATGTGATCATCTTCCAGATGGTACAAGTTAGTTATCGGCATGATCTTGGAGTTCTCACCTGGAATAACTCACGTATCACTTGTCGAAGTGCATCGGTCTTGTTCGTTGAAAACATTGAGGTGGGAGGACTTATTAGTTACCATTGTATCCTTGCAGTCCCTATCAGAAATAACTCTAGAATCACTTGTTGAAGTGCATTGCTGATTTGTAGCCTTTACCCCATCGTTTACACAAGAAACAAGTTCATAAAGTGCATTTCCTAGACCATCTGATGCATGGACAATAAAATCCATTTAGTTACTCGAGAAAAACGATATATTCACCAATGACTAATTCACAAACACACACACCAAACGCACACATGCAAACACACATATTCATCAATGTGCAATGGATAAAAGAAGACCTGCTTTTCCACAGTCATGTGCCTCACTTATGCAATCTTTCAATTTACCAGAGCCTCCATCACATGTTTTCTGAAACATCCGATTTTGCCCTATTGAAAAAGAAAGCGACAAAGAAAATCATAATGAAAGTCATTAGACAGGTTCTAGATTTTCAAAGAATGCATCAGTAAAAGCAACGTCTCAGGATAATACACTATAATACGCGGCGGGCTGGCAGCGCAAAGGTAATACTAGCATTTTTAAGATAAAAATTTCTCAGTAATGTCATGATTTAGTTGAAAAAATCTATGAAAACACATTAGTATGTTACACCTTTCCAGTTTTTCGCAAATTCGTATTTTTTGCAATGTCTAAGCATTGCCAGAGCCACAGAGCAATGCATATCGATTTTCCAAAATACAAAATGCACCAACAAAAACATCATTGTTAACAGGGCCAAGTCCAACACGAATTTCCCACCAAGCCAATAGACAGAATAAAATCTACTCTGAATAAAAAATTATCCACATATAAAGGCAGACATGCATCTTCACTTCAGATAAGCAACAAACTTTTACACATTATTGACAAAGCTAAAAAGAGATTCTTAGGCAATGAAATCTGTTTTCCACTACAAAATTTAGTGTAGAATTCTGAATTCCTAAATCTCATTGCAGTCCAAGAAGTATTTGCCAAGACACTAGCCAACCAAAAGGCTCATTTGAGAATATCATATTACTCCTACAACATGAATAAAACACTCAAGCATGTCACAACAATTCAATAAAGTTGGGAGGGCATGCTCAGGAAATCCCTGATCAATGTCTGTGTGCAGTGGGCCATTATAAATATCATAGCTTACTGCTATGTAGATGATAATATTTCAAAAACTCACCAGCCTTCAGGAATATAGAGGCCATCGCCTGCTTGAAGAACAACTTTCTGGGAGTATAGAGGCCATCGCCTGCTTGAAGAAAAACATTAACCGATTTTCTTGCCTGCTTGAAGAAAAACATTAATCAAGTTAGTCCATTAAGTCAAGATACAAAATGGAAACGATGACAACCTTGGGATGCTTGCTACGGCCCCTAAAGAGCCCAGGAGGCTCAACTCTAAAGTTACCCAACTGTAAAAAATAAAAAAAGTGACAAGCATATCGTGAAGAGTCAAATTTTTAACACATGAAACACAAACAACAAGCGACTCTTGTACAACACTCAGGCACTTGCCTTTTGTAGAAGATAATGGATTGCCCTTGTGAAAGGTGAAATCTTCAACATCAGGCAGACTAGATTTCTGCATCAAGAGTAGTAAATCAAAACTTAAACTCTCCATCACACAGGACAGAAAATCATCAGCACATTCGATTTCAAGGCACATATGTACTAAACACAAACTGTAGTGAATTCAAATTCATGACCAAAATAAATCTATATATCTCAAACAAAGAGCTTTGAAATCACCACTGTTAATCAAATGTTCAAAACTTTAAACACATCCGTGAATAAAAAGAATAGCTGAGAATCCATAACTGGCATGAAAACTGGGAGGAATCCAAAGAAGTTCATAAGCAAAGCCAATGAACAAAACCAATACAACCAATCTTAGGTCTATGTGCAATGTAATAAACACCAACTTTCACTTATCAAGCACATCATATCCAAAGGCGGATGAACTCATGTGTCTATGAAATTTATGGCATAGCAAAATATATATAATGATACAATTCTACAATGAGTACCAGTAGTATAATTGTCAGAAAATAGAAAAAACTAAGAGCCTCACAATATGATTTGGGGTCAGTTCATATGAATTGTAATAAAAAGTAAAGTAAAAAGGAAAAAAAATGATTTCTAAAAATATACCACTTTGCAGACTAATATGCCAGCGATAAATGAAGTGTAAGGAATTACAGAATCTGACAGCAAACGATTTTTCACCATGTTTCAGCGTGATTCTGATAAGACTTGATAGCCATAGCTGTTTGCTTTGAAACCTAGAAATCTTACTCAACAAATTCAGCATGATTATGACAGAGAAGGAGGCGAAATTTCCAAAATACAGACAGTTCAGAGTATATACGCAAGCTTATATCCCTAACTTTAAACTAGAAATGCAATCTTAACCCTAATTAGAATGAAATTCGAGAAAAAATTTAGCCTAGAAATGCAATCTTAACCCTAAGTCAGTGAAACAAAACATGATAAATGACATTTCAATCTACCAACAGAAAGAGACGAAAATTACTCGGTTGTATCAGATACAAGAACCATCGTAGCAGCTTCCTGGCGATGGTTGCTAGGGTTGTTGGCACCTGTGTTGCTTGGCTCCGGTTTCGATCAACAATCCAAATTCGTCATATTGAGTGAGAGGAGCGAGAAAGAAAATGGTGGTTGAGTGAGAGGAGTAAACAGAGAGGACGATGGTTGAGTGAGAGAAACCCCAAGTCTACCTTATTTACAAATCAAGCCCTAAAATACAGTAGAGTGAACAATGAACTTGAAGTAGCACGAGCAATGAATTGAACCCTAGAACCATAGATTCTAGGGCTATTGTTGCTCCAAATTGCGCGGATCTAGCACCGGAGTGGAGCAGCCAGCGAGAGAGCAGCAAGAGATATCGAGAGTGATACTGCTAACATAAAAAAATTACATACATCAGCATATTCAATCATTTATAAAGATTAAATTAGCCTCCTTTCTAAGTTTTCCAGCAGTAAATTATCAAGATTATTCTGTCACCTACGAGTAAATTAAAGTTCGTATATTCATAATAGATAGTTCAATTCGTATTATTTCGAACACATCTAGCAAAATTCAACAACCAAATATATTAAAATTCTACCATACCTCAGCCTCAGGAGACATAGCAACATCATCATGTCCATAATCAACAATGCTAGGGTTATCTCTCCTCTGTCTTGACGCATCAGAATCAGGCGGCACGGAACTCTGAGCTGGCGGTCTCAAATTGCTCCATTTCGAAGTCGAATTAGGGTTCAATCGAGTCCAATTAGCTGTAGTAGTTGGCACACCAACTTCATCAATTTCATCTTTAATTTGTTCGCACCTCGCAATTCTTCTATTCTTCTTTGTGGCTCATATTCTGTAACTTCGTCTTCATTTTCGGTCTTTTCGGCATCTTCCATGTCGTCGTCGTCATCTTGGTACAAGTTCAGCAAATTAAAAACCTCCTTCGATGCCATTTGAGAAATTCTAGGGTTTGTGAGAGAAGCAAAGTTCAAATTTGAAGGGAGAAACTAGGTTTTATAGGAGAGAGAGTGAAATTGGGGAAGTTGATTGTTGAGAGGGTTTTAACGATTAAGATCGAAGAAGAGGGAAATAGGATTTGGGAGGGAATGAACGAGAAAATGTTCGTTTGAGACTTCCACAGGGTAGATGAGAGAGACCGAGAGTGGAGAGGGTAAGAGAGAGAAAGGGAGAAAGAGAGAGTGTGTCGAACAGAGAGAGGCAAGAGAAAAATCAAAAGGGGGAGAGCAGTAATTAGAATCGAGGAGAGGAGGGGAGCAAGTGCAAAAAAAAGTGGCAGGAATAACAAATGCTCCGGTCAAACGGAGCATTTGTGAAATTTTTATATTAAAATATTAAAGTAACTCACCAAATGCTCCGTTTGTGAAACAACCAAAGCATTTGACAAGTAGCAAAAGAACTTTTTTCCACTAGTGAGAAAGATTTCTAGTGCTCTAGACCCTTATTCTACTTACCATTCTATCAATCAAAGCTTGGCAGTCCTTAGCTTTGAGTTTTCTAGTAGACATAGGAACCCCTAGGTACCTAAAAGGCAAAGTCCCAACTTTAAAACCACTCACATCAGAAACTCTATGAATCACCTGATCAGAAACTCCTGCATAATACACCTCAGATGTGTGCTTATTCACTTCTAATCCAGAAGCACTAGAGAACATTTGGAACCCTTGGAGAAGAGTGTAGATAGACCTGAAATCACCATTGCAGAATAGCAACAGGTCATCTACAAAGCATAGGTGGGTCAATTTCAACTATTTGCATCTGGCATGGTATTTGAAGCCTTTAATTTCACCAATGTACTTCAAAATCCTGTCTAAATAATCCATCCCAAGGGCAAAGAGCAAGGGGGACATTGGATCCCCTTGCCTGAGCCCCCTTTGGGCTCCAAAGAAGCCAGTAGGAGCCCCATTCATCATTATAGAAAATGTAGGGTTCCTAACACAAACCATTATAAGGTCCCTGAACTTTTTAGGAAAACCTACATATTCAAGCATTTGCTCAATGAACTGCCAGCTAACAGTATCATAGGCCTTTTTGAGATCCAATTTCATCAAGCAACTGGACCTTGCAGACTTCCTCTTATAGCTTTTAATTAGATCTTGACAGATCATAACATTGTGGAGGATACTTCTCCCTGAAACAAAGGCCCCATGGCTTGCAGAGACTATATCAGGAAGAACTTAATTCAATCTCTCACTTAAAAGCTTTGTAATGCACTTATATAATACATTACAACAGGCTATTGGCCTATATTCAGTGACGTTCTCCAGACATTTCACTTTGGGAACTAAAGTGAGAGTAGTAACATTAACAGCCTTTAGAAGTTTTCCAATTCTGAAAAAATCAAGGACTACTTCACAGACTTCATCCCCTATCACTTCCCAACAGTGCTTGTAAAAACAGCTATTAAAACCATCACTCCCTGGAGCCTTATCATCAGGAATACTAAAAATAATTCTCTTAACATCATCCTTTGTAAACCTAGTACACGAGAATCCCGCAGTGATCTTCGATAAGCAAACTTCCCTTATTCACTAAGGTTTTGCAAAACATCCTTCTTTTGTTCGAAACAAGTGAATAAACTTTTGTAAAAGCCTACAAAAGCTTCTGCAATCTTCTCTCTTTGGTTCACTCATACACCATTCCTGTCATGTATAGCATGGATCTTGTTTTGTCTTCTTCTAGCTTTCAAAGCTTGATAGAAAATCGTTGTATTATCATCACCACACTTTAGCCAGCTAAGCTTAGATTTTTGTTGTAGGAAACTGTTTAGCATCTTCTGAGCACTTTGCAAATCTTCCCTAGCCTGCATCTTTGTCTGAACAAGACTAATATCATCTATATTCTAGTGCATTGCATTCTGAGCATCCTTCAAAGCAGCCCTAGCTTTCACTACTGCAATTTCAATGTCACCAATACCATTACTATTCAGCTCCTTCAAAAGCTTGTTTAACATTCTTCAATTTCAAAACACTCGTACATAGGACAACCCCAACCCGTTGGCTCCATGCTTCTCTAACAGTTACAATTACAGAACTATGAAGGCACCACATGTTGTGGAACTTAATGGGTTTCTTCACATTACACTCAGGGTACACACACAAGAGCATAGGGGGTGTGATCATAGTCACCTTCGGGCGAAAACCGACTTGGCGAAACCCTGTCTATCCTAGAATAGACCCTCCTATCCCCATCTTGCTTATTATTCCAAGTGAACAACCTCCCATTAGACTTAATATCACTAATCTGACAATAACGCAAGCAATGCAACATAGGAGAAATCTCACCAATTCTGACAGTAGCACCAATCCTGTCCTCAGTACTACTCAGGGCATTAAAGTCCCCTAACAACACCCAAGGCAATCTATCCTCACCAGCAATCATTTTAAGCCCCTCCCATAACTCCTGTCTACTATGGCTATCATTAAAACCATAGCAGAAGTACACCTGAATCTGAGTCAAGAGCTAGAGACAACAGTACAATGAATATATTGACTCTTCACATGGTTAATGTTCACAGTAAAAGCATTAGGGCACCACCCAATAACTATTCTACCATTTTCATGACAAGACAAATTGTGAGTAAAGCACCAAGTAGGACAAATTTTAGAATAAAGTTTGCCTAAATTATGAGCTTTCACAATTGTTTCAAAGAGGCTAAACAATTTAATGTTATGAGAATGAAGGAAATTCCTCACATCACTTTGTTTAGTGCTATTGTTTAGGCCTCTCACATTCCAAGCTAGGATGTTATCCATCCTGGTTAGGGGGAGCCACCCCCTTACCTTTATCAACTAATTGCACATGCTCATCAGTCTGATTCTCCCTGACCCTCTTGTCAGCCCCATCCTTGCCACTGCCTTCACCAACCTGCCCCATATCTTCATTTCCTCAATGTCATCACTCACCTCAATTGCATCTTTAATTAGCAGATTGAAAGAATTATGGACAGGGAGTATGACTGCTCTTTCAGGAGCAGGACCTTTATCTCTGCCCACCATCTAAAAACCTTCATTGTCCACCTGCTTTTTCTTTTGTACCCATACTTTCTTGACACCATGCTTCCTACAGTGTTCACCAAGATGCCCAAATCCAGAACATTTTGAACATTGAACTGGCCTCCATTCATATTCAATCACCTGCTCAGTCATACACCCATGCTCATTGCAAAAGGTGATTAAATATGGCAGGTCATGTTGTAACTCCACTTTAATTAAAACCCTAGCAAAATGAAGCTTCTCCTTCTCTTTTGTGGCTTGATCCATCCTGATGTATTTACCAACATTCCCAGCCAATTTACTCACAACAATCCTAGCCAATTTACTCATACTCTTCTCACCCCAATATTTTAAGGGAAGATTAGGAAACTTCACCCATATTGGCACCTTCTGTACTACATCTTTGTCAATCACCATATCTGGCTCCCATAGCTTAACTATGAGAGGTTTTTGGTCAAAAAACTGAAATCCATCGGAGTTCACCTTCTAACATGATTTAACTGTATTAAATCTCACTATGAAGACCCATTTCCCCATCATAGCAACTTTGTCAATCCCTAATTTCCCCCAAATTCGCTTAAAAAAACCTTCTATAACAGAGAGCGGAGGATTAGCTCCTAAAATATAGCACACAATAGTTGAAGACCAATACTCTACCTCCTCCTGAGTATCCTCAGATTCAATTACAACAACATTCTTAGAGTTACTAACCTGTTTCTCTGATTGCACATAATTCTCCCTGTCATCAGCCCATGACATTCGTCGAGCAAGGGTTCTTTCGACCCATTATTCATTACATTCAACCAATCCGACAGAACAACTTTCTCCATGGAATGTTGAATGTGATCGACTATCGTAACCGGTGGCACCACCAGTTCAGCTTCCATCATTTCATCCTCCAATTTATCGGGATTCCTGAATGGGACTTGGAATTTGTAAATCTGAAACACTAATAACCTCATCAACACTCTTTGTTTTTCTTATCGGAGATGACAACGGACCTTTCTTCCCCTTTCCTTTGCCTTTCGGCGCACTCTTCTTAGCTCCCCTCCCTCTTGCCATGGCGGCAGCGTATGCTAGACTTATCGCCTTATCATGCGCTACGAGAGAAAGGAGCTTCGTTGGTAGTAGGTAATTGATATTCTCTCTTTTAAAATTAGCAGACCCATTTTAATGGCTTTCAGTTCCGACATAAAAGAATCGTTGGCAAAAGATTTGTGACTGTAGCCCAACATCCACTGCCCCCTATTATTACGCACAACTCCTCCTAACCCGATATTTTCCATGAGCTCCCCAAACGAGGCATCAACATGGATAGTAAACTCGCCCCCCCCCACTATCCAAGGCCTCAACATCCCTCGGGTCCAGGTGAGGTTCAATACTCTGACACTTAAGATCCACAACACTTGCCCGGAAGGTGGCTAGACAAGTGGCACGATTGATAGGCTGTCGTACACCTGTCAAAAATAATTCCTGCAAAACCTTCTAACAATGTAGTAGGGTAAGTAGGGTCGAATCCACAGAGAGATGGTTGTTTTAATCTAGCTTCTAATGCATGGAGAAACTAAACAAGATCAGGAATAATGAATTAAAGTTCTAAACTAATCAAACTACTAAAATCAAGCTAAAAAGGATCTAGGGCAATGGTTCACCATGTTCATAACTATAATCTATCAAAATATCATCAATGATTCAATTAATCAGATATCTAGAGCACATGTTAATCCTACGATCGGGCCTTAACGCTCTCAAACAACATATGCTAGTACGGTCGCTCAACATAATCAGATTTGCTAATTGTAGGTAAGCCTCTAAAGAGTACTATTTCTCGATCTATGACTCGATATTAGCAATATTTAATCAGACAATTGATCAGATTGCAAGATTAACAATAAAAACACTAATCAATTAGAGATATCAATAACTAATCAAACCATTAATAAATATCAATCAAGAATCATAGCACATAAACATGGATTCCCAAACCCTAGAATATAAACTACTCAGTCATGAAATAAATAAATAAATCTAAATCTACAAAGAAAAGCATGAACAAAGAAATCAATGAAAGAAAAGAGATGAAAATTATAAACTCATGAATTAATGAAGAAAAGAGAAACTAGGGTTTGCCATGAAAAACTAGAGAGAAAAGGAAGAAGGAAACTAAAACTAAACCTAAGAATACAAAATATAACGTGATGAGGGGCCTCTTGGGAGAGAGAGAGAAGACTTATTTATAGTTTTTACAAAACCGGCTAAAAAAGGCAAAAATTAACATTCCCGAAAAACCGCCCGGTCGACCGGGCCAAACCGCCTGGTCGGGCGACGTTGTTCTGAAACTACGACAAAAATGGAATTCCGCCCGGTCGGGCGCGCAAGCAATTTTGGAGCCACTTTCGCCCGGTTGACCGGGCAAACATGCCTTGTACTCTGAAGAAATTTTCGTCTCGCCCGGTCGGGCGAAACCGCCCGGTCTACCGGGCGAGAAAACTGTGATTTTGCGTCAACTTGCGAAAGCTGTATCTCTCGAACCAGAACTCCATTTTGGGCGTGTGACCTATCGTTGGAAAGCCCTTCAAGTCTAGTTTCCAACCCAACTAGAATTTCTTGATTCTAAGAAGTACATCAAAAGTTATAATCAGAAGAGTATAGATGACTCCTTTTTCACATTTCTTCTAATGATTTTCCGCTTCGTTTTCGCTCAAACTCGTGCCAAGACATATCCTTACTATCCTTATGCATCGTAGCTTCTTTCCAAGTGCTTCTAATCCTCAAGCTCAGCTAAATATACTCCAAATACGTTCTCATTACCAGAAATTCATCAAAAACAAGAAGCATACCGAATAGGAGTAGAATAACATAACTTAAGAATATGATGCAATGATGAACCTAAATATGAATCTAAATGCTCTAAAATGCAACCTAAATGCACCATAACACTATATATAAATATGACTTATCAAACTCCCCCAAACTAAACCATTGCTTGTCCCCAAGCAATAAGACATAAACATTGGAAAAGAAAGACGACCTACAATATAGGACTACAACAGGGCTAAACACTCAACTGAAAACACAAGAGATATAATCACTACACAAACCAATCATCGAAACAATCTCGAACAAAGCCGCATAGCATGTCATGTATCGCAATCGACTCTCCAATCATACCGCATACCACCTCTCCCAAGCTGGATTTAAACAAACCTGAAAGACCTCACTATAGTCATGTGCGCTCAAATTTCTCATGTGTTTAAAGGATAAATGATGACACTCAACCTAAAACAAGTCGACTTAGATGAAACATAAACTCTTTAACTTTGACTTTTTGACTCACTTAATACTCAACAATGCAATGCACAATGATTAAGAGGACTTTTAAGGGTTGTAATGGGGTTGAGGTTAAAGGTATGGAAAATAATTTGGGAATTGTGGTGGAAAAACCAAGAAGGGGGAGCATCATATAACTGAAAACATGACCAAGAAAGGCCACTACAACTCCGTGCAACAACCAACAATCTCCAAATATAATCAACAACACTTTTCATTCAAGAAATTCAATCATAACCCTTTTTACTTCACTTTATTCACAACTCTCTTTTTTCACTTCTTTTTCATTTCATTTTTCACCTTTTTTTTCTTTTTTTTTTCGAACTTTCAATTCAATTTCAAAGCTCACTAAACATACTTTTTCATCCTTCTAAACCACAAATAGAGCACTTCAATTCAATACAAACCAAACCAAAACTAATACTCGCTCCCCCAAGATAGGCTTAGGACAAATATCAAATGAGGCCAATGGCTTGTAATGTAGGTAGCAATCAAACATAGTCAGAAAGGCTCAGCGGGGCTAGAGGAAGGATAATATGAAAACAAGAATAACTCTGGAGCTAAGATCATTAAATAGAATGTCTCAATCATATCAAAATGTATGCACTATCAAATATCAAAGAGTACTAAGTCAAAATCAAGATCAATGCAACAATGAGGAACTAATCACACAAGAAAGAATAGAACTGACACAGATATGTCAGTTTATAGGCACATAAGCTCACTAGGTTAAGGTGTCTGCACAGTAAAGCTAAATCGAGCCAGAGAGAGATCAATCAATTTTACCACAAACAATCAATTGCGAAACAATCATGCTATGAAGAATCATGAACAAGATGAATGATGCTTATGAATTGTAGTAAAATATCAACAAAGTTCTCAAAAAGTGTTAGCAATAGTCCCATAGATGCAACTAAAGTGACATGAAATCTAATATGAGATGAAATATGCCAATGCAACTACGAAAGCAATACAATATCTTTGGTTACACGTAAGCTCCCACTCCTAGTGAGCGGTACAAACCATGCAACATCCTATGAAAGCAATGAAAAAACTACTCTAAATGCAACTAACATGCGCTAAGTAATGATGACAAACATCCTCCCCCAAGCTGAATGACACATTGTCCTCAATGTGAACAAAGTGGAATTAAATGAGGGAGAGGTACAACTTACAAAAGGGGTGGGTAATCAAAGGGAGTGTCAAAAAGCATCGACACCTCCACCACAATCGATAGTTGTAATGAGGCAGTGAACTTAGCCAAAAAAAAATTGGCTATGCTTGTTCCTAACAAAAGACTTCATCACACATTAGCAAAGTTAGTCAAACCAAAAAAAAAAATGAACAAAGTCGGGTTGCCTCCCGATAAGCGCTGATTTAAGGTCTTGCATGACCGTTTAAGACTAGTATATCACTCATAATAGTTCAATGCTCTAAGAAGTTTATCATATGTTCCTGCAAACATCTCAGAGGATATTATATAAGAGTGGAAAGGAAAAATGAAAAAAATTAGTACTAAAAAATTACTAAACCTACAAAAAGAGAAATCAAAGGAAAAATTATATTTACAAGAAGAAGAAAAAGAAAAATTGTTAGTCTTTTTACATGACTCAAAAGAAGGAAAAGAAACTAATTGTACATCATTTACATTATCATGAGAGTCATTCAAAAGGGGAGAAAGAAGGAACGATGGAGGATATAATATAGGAGAAGAAGGAATAAGGTCAAGTTTTTGAGAGAAAGGAACATGAGACTCAAAAACAATAGGTGGTACCGATAAAGACTCATAAATCACCTCTGACTTACCTCCAAAGAGGAAACTTCAACCATGGTTTCTTGCTCCTGCAAAACATCCATCATAATAGTCTCTCTCTCAATCTTTTCATCATCCCAATAGCTCTCATTTATTATCCAACCCTCCACATCATCATCAATAAACGGTTTGGGGCTAGAATTTTGAGCAGATTGACATTCATATTGGGAAGAGGGGTTAAAACCATAAACTAATGTCACATCACACGAAGAAAAATCATGTGAAGTAGACTGACAATTTGAACAATAAGGGGTTGGTGTCATGTAAGTTTGGGGTGAAAGAGCAGATGAAGACATCTCCCACTCATAAGTATCCCTAGCCAACCACACAATTAAATCCCAACAATAATCAGGTGATCGGAATAGAAATTCCCCATTAGACATAGATTCTACCACCATCCTAGTTTCTTCATTTAACCCCTCATAAATCACTAGGCACATATCCCACAGTTCAACTCCATGATTAGGACCAATATAATCACCAAGCCTATGATAGTATTTCCAAAACGCTTCATTCTCATACTGAAGAAAAGAAAAAATTGCTCTAGAACTACTAGCATATACATGGGGCTCACATAACATATGAGGTAATTCAGGAGAACTCATGTATAAATTAGGAGGATTTTGATATGATGTATCAAAACTGTAAGCATGAGAATCCCAAGAACTATTATTATGTTGCCTAGCAAAAGAATTATTCCCATCATCAAAATAACATGACTCCATTATACAAAAAAAATAAAACTATTCACAAAAGGGGAAAAATATATACTGCTTAGTCTCACCAACAATAAAAACTAAATAAAACTATACCGTCTCCCCGGCAACGGCGCCAAAATTTGATAGGCTGTCGTACACCTGTCAAAAATAATTCCTGCAAAACCTTCTAACAATGTAGTAGGGTAAGTAGGGTCGAATCCACAGAGAGATGGTTGTTTTAATCTAGCTTCTAATGCATGGAGAAACTAAACAAGATCAGGAATAATGAATTAAAGTTCTAAACTAATCAAACTACTAAAATAAAGCTAAAAAGGATCTAGGGCAATGGTTCACCATGTTCATAACTATAATCTATCAAAATATCATCAATGATTCAATTAATCAGATATCTAGAGCACATGTTAATCCTACGATCGGGCCTTAACGCTCTCAAACAACATATGCTAGTACGGTCGCTCAACATAATCAGATTTGCTAATTGTAGGTAAGCCTCAAAAGAGTACTATCTCTCGATCTATGACTCGATATTAGCAATATTTAATCAGACAATTGATCAGATTGCAAGATTAACAATAAAAACACTAATCAATTAGAGATATCAATAACTAATCAAACCATTAATAAATATCAATCAAGAATAATAGCACATAAACATGGATTCCCAAACCCTAGAATATAAACTACTTAATCATGAAATAAATAAATAAATCTAAATCTACAAAGAAAAGCATGAACAAAGAAATCAATGAAAGAAAAGAGATGAAAATTATAAACTCATGAATTAATGAAGAAAAGAGAAACTAGGGTTTGCCATGAAAAACTAGAGAGAAAAGGAAGAAGGAAACTAAAACTAAACCTAAGAATACAAAATATAACGTGATGAGGGGCCTCTTGGGAGAGAGAGAGAAGACTTATTTATAGTTTTTACAAAACCGGCTAAAAAAGGCAAATATAAACATTCCCGAAAAACCGCCTGGTCGACCGGGCCAAACCGCCCGGTCGGGCGACGTTGTTCTGAAACTACGACAAAAATGGAATTCCGCCCGGTCGGGCGCGCAAGCAATTTTGGAGCCACTTTCGCCCGGTTGACCGGGCAAACATGCCTTGTACTCTGAAGAAATTTTCGTCTCGCCCGGTCGGGCGAAACCGCCCGGTCTACCGGGCGAGAAAACTGTGATTTTGCGTCAACTTGCGAAAGCTGTATCTCTCGAACCAGAACTCCATTTTGGGCGTGTGACCTATCGTTGGAAAGCCCTTCAAGTCTAGTTTCCAACCCAACTAGAATTTCTTGATTCTAAGAAGTAAATCAAAAGTTATGATCAGAAGAGTATACATGACTCCTTTTTCACATTTCTTCTAATGATTTTCCGCTTTGTTTTCGCTCAAACTTGTGCCAAGCATATCCTTACTATCCTTATGCATCGTAGCTTCTTTCCAAGTGCTTCTAATCCTCAAGCTCAGCTAAATATACTCCAAATACGTTCTCATTTCCTGAAATTCATCAAAAACAAGAAGCATACCGAATAGGAGTAGAATAACATAACTTAAGAATATGATGCAATGATGAACCTAAATATGAATCTAAATGCTCTAAAATGCAACCTAAATGCACCATAACACTATATATAAATATGACTTATCAACGATTAATAAGGGACTCAGCCGGAGACGGGTGCTTACCCTTTAAACTACACTCATTACGATCCTTCCATAATTCGTGGCAAAGGTAGGGAAACAGATCAGCCCATCTAATAATCTGGAACGCAAATTCAAATTCAAGATTAAAACGCAGCCATTCCCTTAAGTGAGGGAGATTAGAGATCGGGGGGCACAAATATTCCACACCGCGGTGGAAAAGGAACAATCACGAATAATGTGGGAGGAGTCCTCCTCATGGATCAAACACCTAGGGCAGAGAGAGTCACATGTGATATGACGAATGTGTAGGAGGCACTTGTGAGGGACACGGTCCCTCCATAGTAGCCATAAAAATTTTTTGAGTTTAGGCTCCATAGAATGCTTCCAAATCCAGTCAAGATTAAACAAAGGTGAATTTATCTGCGCATCATATGTTTGGGCCAGGGAGAATCCTCTAGGAGTTATAAAGGAAGGAACAAGAAGATCATCATGCTCATCCTTGGATGGCGGTTGAAAACTAAGCAGCCTGTCAAGAATGGGTGATGGGAGGGTCATAAAGATCTGCCCAATATCCCATTCTCCATTATGGGTTATAGTGCAAACTTTCCACTTCTCCTCCGATTTCTTTAAAGGGCCCTGGATAAGATATCTAAGGGGCCCAATGCCTAACCAATTATCCTCCCACAAGCTAATTTGATGACCATTTCCCATGCTTGAACAAGGGAAAAACTAGGTCGTTACTAACTCCCCTAATGTCAAATAAAAAGCCTAACTATTCACCTAAACTAGTCAAGTGGGAAGTAAGGGTCGAACCACAAGGATCGGAGGTCTCACCAAGGTATAGAGTCGCTACAAGTAAGCTAAGTCGAAGAAATCGTCAAGTTTTGGTTGAATTAAGTGATTAAAACTATTGGAATCAAATTAGAAAAAGCACTAGGAATGGGAAATCACCACAATCATAGTTTACATCCAACAACCAAGTAGAGATAAGGGGGTTCACAAGCATTGGGGATATGCAAAGGGAATAAACAAACCTAAACACCTCTTAAATCGTTGTTAGGGAGTTTAGAGTCCTAGTTATGGCAACAAAACCTATATTTCGAGGCGTTATCACCTAACTAGGCCAAGTTAAGAATTAAAATCAAACCCAAGTCAATACCAACCAACAAGTGATGTGTAACAACTAATCAATCAATCATGAAGGTCAACCACATAAAAGTAAACCATTAAATGGACAACAAAGGATCAAAAGATGATGGAGCTCACATCAACTAAGTCACCAATCGACATCAAAGATTGAAATTGCACAAATCCCAAGCATACTCAACCCAATAAACTCTACTCATGAAAATAGGATGCAAACAATAATTGGGCTACTCCCAATCCTAGTTAATGAACTACTCACTACCCATTATACTACCAAACATCCTAAACATGGAAAAACTAGCAATAAATCACCAATCTAAAAATAGCAAAAATCAAAAATCAATACTTTAGAGTAAAAACAAAATAAAATCTAGTGAGCAAACAAGAAGAATCTAAGAATAGATGAAAACTTTAATCTAGATTAACTACTAAGCATGGAGATTAATCAATGAAAACATGAAACTAACAAAGTAGAAATGCATAAAAACAATGAGAAAGAAAGAAAGAAAGGATTGAGAGGATTACTAAGGAAACAAGAAACTTCAAAAAAATTGTCACTTTTTCATTGATTTTCAATCTCCAAATTACACCTCTTGAGCCAAGTTTTCTCTCTCATACACTAGTAAGCAAGATTAGGGTTCTAAAAATCTGGGTTCCTTTCCAAAATAGGGTAGAGGAGTATTTATACCCCCTCTAATTACACAAGTCGTAAAAGAAAAGGAATCCGGAAAAAGACCCAGCGAACAGAGGCCCGGGTGGGCTAAAATGGGCCCGGGCGGGCTGGTGAGAGTAGCCCGGGCGGGCACACTGGATGGCCCGGGCGGTGCAGGGTGAATGGGCCCGGTCTTGCACCCCGGGCGTGCACTAAATTTCCAGGAAAAAGGTAGGAAGTTTGCCTGATGTAGCGCCCGGGCGGGCTGCCTATTTGCCCGGGCAGGCTGATTGTTTGCTCGGGCGGGCTCCCTGGCTCGGGCGGGTTGCTGACAGCTCGAGCGGTCCTTTTCTTCTTGCTTTCCTTTTTGCTCCCCTCTAAGTTTGTAGGAACTCAAGTTCCTACACATCAAAGATCAAATAGAAGAGTAGGGGAGGGGGATGCAAATACATGTATACATGTGCTAAGAGAGAGTTAGATAGAAAAGGAGGTGAAATTAAGGAAAAAGGGAACTAAAATGCAAAATAAATCAAGTAAAATAGCCTAGAAAACTACCCTAGTAGTGAGATAAATCTCACTCATCAATGATCCAAGTATTATTTTCTTGAAGTAAATCCCACCCCTTGCCAATATTTCTCCAAGTGTTAGACCCATTAGAAAATTTTGTAACGTAATTCTTATGGACTTCTTTAGACTTGATACACTCCTAGGCCAGATTATTAGGGGCTTGCGACACTTTCCATCCCAACTTAGCCATATAAGCTTTATTAATAGTACTTTGGTCACGGATTCCCAAGCCCCCCCTATTTTTTTGTTTAAAGGTTTGCTCTTTCCCAACCAGGTGGATTTTCTCTTTTTGACAGAGTATCTCCCCACAAAAAGTTATTGAAGATAGAGTCTAGGTCTTTGTGCGTAGATGCAGGGAGCAAGGTAGCTTGCATGTAATAGGCCGGGATAGTAGAAAGGGTGGACTTCACTAGACATAACCGCCCCACTTGGTCAAGAAATTAGTTTTCCAAAGGGCAAGTTTCGCTCTAACTTTATCAACGATGAATTGGACTTGGACTCCACTAGGTCGCTTATGGGAGAAGGGGAGACATAAGTAGATTCCCAGATTTTCATTCCCTTGGACATGGATGGTATCTTGGAAGAGCTCTTTACTATCTACCGAAGTATTGGGGGAGAAGATTAGCTTTCTTTTGAGCTCATTAATTTTTTGACCAGAGAGATGACAGACCTGCATAAGGGTATCACGAACTGAGAAGGCAGTGTCCTCATCCACAAGACCAAACAGGAGGAGGTCATTTGCAAATAGCGGGTGGGAGATAGGGACCTTTTTTCGCCCCACCCAGAAAGGGGTCCACTCCACAAGCCCTATGGATTGCTTTGGAAAGAGCTTCGAGGCAGATATTAAACAGATACGGTGACATGGGGTCACCGTGTCTAAGGCCCCGGGAATGAGAGAAAGTATTAGTTTTCCGCCCATTCACTAAGATGGAGGAGGAGGCTTGGGACACACAATTCATGATAAGCTTAATTGAGTGGGAGGTCAAGGTTACAGTCAAGGAGGCAGGCCCGAACAAAACTCCACTCAACCCTATCATAAGCTTTTTCTAAATCAATTTTCAGAGCAAACCACCCCCACTTTCCTTTTTATTATGAAGAGTGTGCAGGACTTTCGAAGCCACCACAAGATTAATATCCGCCTCTCTAACCTTAATGAAACTATTTTGGTTGGGAGAAATCCAAGAAGAAATAAGCGGTTTCAATCTATTGACCAGAATTTTAGTAACCAACTTATAGATGGTATTGCAAAGGCTGATAGGTCGGTACTGTTTAATTATTTTAGGAGATTGTTCCTTAGGAAAAAGACAAATTAAGGCTTGGCAAAGCCTCCCCGGGATGGATCCTTGTCTAAACAAATTTTGAATATTCTCACACAAATCCTCATTAATAACCCTCCAAGCCTTCTGAGAAAACATGAGATGGAAACCATTAGGCCCCGAAGCATTGAGAGGCTTCATGCTGAATAGGGCTTTCCTAATTTCATTCTGAGAGGGAATATATCCAATATAAATGGTCTCACTAGGGACGATCTCACGGTAGCTAGGAAGGGAGCTGAAGCTTTTATCAGTCGTATAGAGCTGTCTATAGAAACTTTGGATGTGCCTCCTAATATGGTCTTGGTCGTGAATGTCATTACCCACCTCATCCCTAAGACAAAGGATACGACTGGATGACCTCCTAATAAGCACACTCCTATGAAAGAAACTAGTATTACGCTCCCTTTTGGTTATTCGCTCCATCCTACTCTTAGTTCTCCAAAATAACTCTTCTTGGGCCAAAATATCAACCAACTCATTTTGCAACTTGGTTTCTAGATTTTGATGATAGGTTGATCTAGGATTTGACTGGAGATAGGTCTGGGTCCCTAGCAAGCGAGCAAGGATTTTCTTTTTTCTCACATAGACATTCCCGAAGACATTCTTGTTCCACTCAATCAATGCCTCTCTAGTGCACTCGATCTTTTCCCTAAGATCACGGTTCCCCCTTAACCACGCATTTTTCACTACTCCAAGGAACATATGGTCAAGGGACCACATAGGTTCAAACCGAAATGGTTTTACACCAACTAACGGGGTCTTATTATCTAATCTAAGGAGGATAGGGTAGTGATCAGAGGTTACCCTTAGGAGATGTAAGAGGTTATAATTCGGGAATTTCTTAAGCCACTCACTATTTGCCCACCCTCTATCCAATCTTTCATAAATCGGGTTATTCTTTCTTTTATTTGTCCAAGTAAACTTAGGGCCATTAAAACCAATGTCTCACAAATTACAAAAATCCATAGTACTAGCATATAAGTTAGACAGTTTAATCGATATTTTATTACCCCCAAGTTTCTCATTTTGGTTAATGACGTCATTAAAATCACCTAGTAACAACCAAGATTCATGGACACTACCCGACATGCTCTTTAATTCCTCCCACAATATGCTACACATATGAAATTTAAGGCTAGCGTATAATGAAGAAAAAATAAAAGAGGATTGAGGATTGAGGATTACGTACCTCCACCACGCCATGCACACCTTGGGCTCCTTCTCCTAGAGTGTGGAACGAAATAATGTTGGAGTCCCACAAGAGAAGAATTCCCCTAGTAAACCCGATAGGCTCAACAAGATACCACGAATCCCATCTCAAACTCCGAACAATCTCTTCGGTATGGGTCCTATTCACCCATGTTTCGACCAACACAATCAAGGATGACATGTGTTGATGCAAGAGCATCTTGAACTTTGTGAGGAAGGAAAGGCGTCCCATTCCTCTCACGTTCCAAAACAAGACATTCATCCCTTTAAAGAGGTTCAGGGTCTCCATAATCCTCTTTAACACCCCCTCGTTTCCAGGTGCCCAAGGATCGACTTCGTTGCCAGTTTTGGGACAAGTCCATAGACGCCGATGAGGCCATAAAGTCATTTCGGCTTCTCGCGGGTTTCTTCTCCCTTTTCCCTCTTCCCATGAGATCGTGACCCCCATTTGCTTCATGGGTCTCTGAAGTTGTGCAATTAGAAGCCCGTCCGTGTTACTCATCATGCAGAGCCTTAGATTCATTTGGTTCAACAGTAGTACTGTTCTCACCATTGGCAGTAGCGGGGCTGGGTCTAGGCACTGCCCCATGCTCATCATGATGTTCCGATCCTTCGTTTCGTCCTCCACCTTCCTCTCATTGTTGACATACATTAGTAGATGTTCGTAAGTTTTCGGAGTCAAACGAGGATTGAGTATAAGAGACTTGACTTCTTGAAGGGTTATGTCTGTGCAAAATTCCGTCGGCGAGTTGAGATTGTCCGGCTGGGTGTAGTCGACATAACCCTGGTTCATCTCTGAGAGTATTGGTCTCATTAGTCTCGCGAACAACATTAATTTGTTGTCCCCGACTCTCTCGATTCCGGGCGGGGGAGGTGGTGGGGGGGGATAATTGGGATGGGGATGAGGCGGGGGAAATCTCGATCACTTGGGGCTGCATTTTTTTGAGGAATGGCTTTTTTCCACAAGAGAAGGGTTGAAGTTTGTTTGAGAATTCGGGTCTGGGGAATTTTTAAAATTAAAGGGTTTAGGGTTTAGGGTTTAGGGTTTCATGTGAGTGAGGAGGTTTCATGTTCATGGTCTGAGATGAGAAGGCTGGGCATAGGGAGGGGGAGTAGACTTTGGATAGGACGGGTGGGGGGCACGTTTCACCATTGTAGGGGCTGAGCCCTTTCCTTAGGATGAAAAAGCTTTTGTGTCAGGATCCTCAAAATTTTCTAGGATAGCAAAAGTATTTTGTGTATCCGCACCTTTTTTTGCAGGAATGGAAGGTTCCCCATTTTGTGACAAAACCACATCATTCTTACTTTTCGCCGTTTCAATTTGGGGTTGACTCTTGTCCCTTTTTTTGGGGACCACCTAATTTCTACCTCCTTTCCTTTTCCTTTTTCCTTTTCTTTTTCTTTTTCTCTTACCATCTGGGCCTCCATCACTCCCCTGGTTTTTTTAACGGTTGTTTTCTTAGCTCTCGCCGGAATCCACCCGTAGTCCCCAGTCATGGAACTGGTTATTGGGTTTGGGCCCTCTTTCTGGCTCCTTTCCGACGTTACCGGGTTCGTAGGGCATTTTGTGCTTTGCGTGCCGCGCCTTAGAGCACCTACTACACCACCATGGCCCTTCAACATACAGGAGATTTTGGGTAATGCCCCGAATTTTTGCTTTGGTAGGCTGAGTTTTCCTCTCATCCATCAACACGCATATTGCCCTAAACTTTAGCTTCCCCCCCCAAAAGAGTGGGAATTTATTTTTAAGGTTTGGCCCAAGATATTCCCAATTTTCTCAAGAATGGATTTTGAGTAGAATTCCATGGGCAGCTCCAGGAGGTGAATCCACACCGGAAAGAGATTAATATGGGCATTCGAGGGTTGAAAACCTGGAGTCCATTGTTGGACTGATACCAGATGGCTGAAGACCAACCACGGTCCATCAGCTAGGACAGAGGTTTTCTGTTCTAGAGTAATGATATCCATAGGGCCGATCCACTTCCAAATCTTCTTCAACTCCTTCTGAAGGAATTCTTGAGAAAAGGTTCTACCAAGGACATTGCAAATAACGGCGCATTCCCAAGGTTTCGAAATGGCCGAGTATCCTCTTCGGAAATAGGTATGAAGATTTCATTTTCTTGAATATGCGGGGGTGGGACAGTAGCAAAAGGGAGGGGAGGCATATTCAATGGTAATGTTTCGGCTAATAAATGACCCACATTAATGGGGGACACGTTAACTAGGGCCTTCATAAATGAAGTGCCATTACTACCTTTGACTTCACAGCAATAATTCTGGTGCAGTACACCACCCGATGAAGACGAGGGTTGCTGAAGCTTGGATGGGATTGGGAATAATAGGATGGGATTCTGGCCTCTCCTGATCCTCTCGGGTACTGGCGGTGAGCTGGCATGGCGGCTGAGTGGTTGTCGTGAGGACGGTAATGGGAGGGTAGGTGGGTATATTTGTGGGGCTTTGGGACTCTCTCTCTCTAAACTTTTCTCTCTCTTCCATTTTCCATGGGGACTTGTTGACTTTATTCTTCCAAGTAAACCTTTGAATTCGGAATTATTACATGCCATCCTCTTATTATTGTCCAACATATTAAGGGGATCCTGTTACCTCCATCCCGTATTCCCGTTATCCAAAACTCTTATTTAGGGACTCACTAGTCATACGGACTTTACGAATAAAAAAAATGATCAACATTACTAAATACAAACATATTCACTTGAAATACAATTCTAATTTCTTAGCTGACGAGGTATAAAAGTAATAAATAGGGTTCAATTTGTGGGATCATACATATCATTGATCACACTATATATAGGGTTCATATTGGATTTCCCATTTTCATGTTTTGATTGTAATATGTTCGGATTGAGTCGAAACTAAATCTAATTTGGACTGAATTGCTATACCTTATTTGGAAAATTCATGTCAAAGTTGATCAGTGGTAAACTTAGACCATGCATGATTAGTGAGTCATATGTTGAAAAAACATGGCAGTATAAAATTTTTGCTAGATTATTAGTTTTCAATATATATGTATATTCTAAATATCTATTTTCTAAATTATTACCGTCTATGATTAAAAATAGGAAAGTTCTCATTAATTGGTAATCCCTTGTCTTGACTATTTTCATTTGGTAATCAAAATAAAACAATCCTATACTATTGTTCATTCTAAAGTGTGACGTTTTATGATTAAAATTAGATTTATTTTCGTTAGAACATTTTTGACATTAATAATAATTAAACAAAACTGTACAAATCCATACATAAAAAGATAATGGATGGCCATTATAATTGATTTTTCCACAAATTCATGATTATTTTCTATGAAATTTATGTGATTTTGTATTCTAAATATTATAGCAGATGTTCTTAATTACCCTCAAAATATTTTTAGACTTGGGTCTTGTTCCTACATTGCCCGATCAATTCGATCACTCACCATCCATTTTCTTTGTTCAATTCTTTGACAACACGAAAAAGTCATTGTTCAATTCTTTGACAACATCAAACAACCAAGAGCCTTGCCCTCCCTCTCTATCTATCTATCCAAGATATGGAAAAGCAGAGGCCTTTGGTGTCCCTTCCAGTTTCTATATTTCATCATTAACTTGAAGTTGTTGAATCTATCTATTATATTATACTAAAACAAAAACTAAAATGTACATGTGACACTCTTTCATTAAAAATTTCCCGCCGAAAACATATTTGAGAAACTTTGGTAATTGATATTCTATTTAAAAAAAGGATTTATTCTTTTAACGAGAAATAATAGTACTATAATTATATTATATATAAACTAATTTTGTTAAAATTTTGAATTAGTTGTCACTATATATCTTTAAATTGAATTATTCAAATTTAATCTATAATTTTTTTCTTATATATATGTAATACATGTCGAGTTAAACTCGGTTCAAAATCTAGTAAACAGTAATACAAAATATTGATTTCCAAATATAGTAATGTTGTATAATGAAGGACAAATATTGTATAAATAATTATCAATGTTGTATAAAAAGAGATTGAAGTTTGTTCACGGTATGAACAATTATATGTTCCTCATGGGAAGGAATTAGACAGAGCTCGAAGTGACGCCAACTAGATGTTGTTACCCTTACACATAATCTTGCTTTAGGTTAGATTAATGAAATAAAAAAAATTGGTTGAAACCGTCTCAGTTATATACATGCTGCTGAAAGTCCTGCCAAGGTGTATATTTGTAATTAAAGCTAGATGTATGAAAGAATTTGCAATTGCAAGCATGGGCGAAGCCACATGGGGCTGGCAAGGGTCTAGCCCCTGCATCCCAACCCCACGGCCCATATTTTTTTTAGTCAGGCTCCTGCAGATATTATCTCTAAGGGGAGAGCTATGGTGTCCCCCTATGAAAAGACTTATATACCACTAATTTGAAACATAAAAAACCTATTTAAAATTTCTCATTCATTTCATGATTTACAATTATGCATAATAAGGAAAGTTGTAAAAAGAGAGAACTAACATAAAAAAGTTTCCCCTAAAAAACATAAAAAAGATTATGATTGATATTAAAAGATTACTTACGACGAGGAAACTAACAGAAAAAAGAAATTTTCCAACAATTGTAAAGCCAACAATACAAAGTTTTATTTTACCTAAATATTCAATAACAATTACAAAGTACATAAATTAAAAAATCATAAAATTTACCGAGAAAGAAAGAGTATAATATTTTTATTTTCCAACAATTGTCGTAGTCAAGATGTTATTCAAGCGAAATAGTTAAAACTGATGAGAAAAAGTAAGCATAGATCAACTTCTTTTATCTTCATTTTAAATCATATGTTTTGTTAAAATAAATTGTACGGTTTTTCACCAAGTACCCGAGTTTTCGTTTTATTCACCTCTGCACCCTCGCACTTTTCAAAATACACCAGTACCCTTCATTTTCTTAATAATACATCAACATGCCCTTAATGACTAATGGCGGTTAACTCCGTTAGTCTTAACCCTAATTAAACTCTAATTAACCTAACTAAACCCTAACCCCTAACTCCTAACCCTAACACCTTAGTTCAAACCCAAACCCTAACCCTAACCCCACCACGGCACCCCCCACCAAACACCCCCACCACACCTCCCCCACCCCATATGTCATTAGGGTACTTTACAATAATTATCAATTTGGCACTTGTTTATGAGAGATTAGAATTGACTAAGCTAATCTCCTCAAAAAAAAAAAAAAAAAGAATTGACTAAGCTAATCAATGGATACTTTGAATGAATAACCATTCGGACTTCAGACGGACAACTCGCCTCCTCCGCGTATTATTTCTTTTGAATGGTATTGGTAAAGTATATTCGTTTGGGATATACTTTACCAATACCATTCATAAGAAATAATAAAAGACAAAAGATTAAAAACTTGTCTACTCTTCCAAAAAGATATTAAGAACAACAGATTGATATGGAATATATAGGAATATTTTTTTTTCCTAAGTTTAAAATATATTTTCCAAAAATAATATCTTGACATATATCTCTGTTATACTTCGGTTATAAAAAAGTCTTTCCCCTGTTGTTAATTCTAGAAGCTAGATTGCGTGGTTTTTCCCGTCAAGAAGTCTTTGCTTCCTGTCGATAAAATTTCTCCGAAATATCCTTTTCGAATCTAATCCTACTTTCTGTTGTTAGGTCTTTCAATCGATTAACTTGAGGAACATCACAGAAGTTACACACCACGTCCCAAAAACGTACTACAGCACATGGAATACTTCCTAAAAGGAGATGTTGGGGAAATTTGGTCTATTATTAAGGCAAACAAATTACAAATATGTCAGAAAATTGAGAACCCGGAAGAGGAAGGAAAAAGTTCAGGTACAAAAATTGCTATACTTAAAATAAGCACGATATTACTAGTTTATTGTATCCATTTTAGTCAATTTTTGTTATTGAAACTTCAAAATTTTCTATTAAATAATATTATACTCAAACTAACACCCGGCAAGAACGATGATTTATCTATATACTCATTTTACTCAATAATGAGAGGTATATTGTTACATTTGTTTTAAGGGTTTTTCTAACATATGCACGTAGTGTATAGGTTTAGCTATTTGTTTTTACTTTTATTCGACAAAATTGATAAATATGACATAGTTAATTAAAGATATTATTCTCATAATTGATATTAGATATCAATTATGAGAATAATATTTTTAATTAACTATGTCATATTTATCAATTTTGTTGAATAAAGTTAAAAACAAATAGCTAAACCTATGTACAACGTGGCTAAGTGCATAGGTTAGAAAAAGAGTTGTTTTAATATTGACATCTAAAATATATTTTTTTTTGTAAATTTTTGAAATCATCAAAACATGATGATTGTTTAGACTTTAGATAGACAAGCGATACCATATGTTAAGAATATGAGATTTAAAGCCATAAGAGAAGAACACAAACAAAAATGACTATAAAAACTTGAGGAATTGTTTTGTCATGATATGATTATTGCCTTGAAAATGAGATTTTGCTCGTTTGGGTGTTGAAACGTATTCTCCAATATGTTTCCCAAGATTAACATGACTCTCACACACAAACACCAAATGACTGATTCAATCCAAACTTCCGTCTAGGTGGGGCTCACTGACGGGTTTTCTTACTTTTCCCCATTTCTACCATTTTTTCCGTCTATATACATGTAGAATTGATTTTTCTTTCTTCCAACAAAAATAAAAATTGGATGAAGGCAAATCTTCTAGTTGTAAATTGGACCCATTTTAAGTTAATACAAAGAGAATCAAGTCAATTTATTGTTCTTCCCTAGGCAGAGTTTATCTCGAATTTGTGTAATTTTTAAAATTAAGTTATTTTTCTAAATTAAGTGTAATTTGCATTTATTAATATCATATTGAACTAATATATATTGTCACTTTACGATCATAAAATTGCATATGAACTCTAATTTTATTCCAGAATATCAATATCAAACAATAATTTTAGTAATTATCAAAGATAAAATACATAAATTTGATGCAAATTAGCCCCAACTTTGTAAATTTGCTTCATTAACAGGTTCGCGATTCGACTTTGATGGTTATGGACTGGTACTAATATGAAATATCGATCCTTAGACAAGCGAGACCTAATTTTAATAGCTGGTAGTTGATAGAGGAAGAGGAAAACTTCGAGGATTTTACATAGTATTTTTTATCAAAAAAATCAATCGGATTTATTTAGTACTCTTGGCTCAATGAGAAAGTGGGTCGATTCTACTTTGGATAAAACCTATAGGACTTAAAGAATATGTAAAGGATCCAATGGCTTCGAAAGAACTGAACGACAAGCCGTATTAATCATTTGATAGCAAACCCCTATATTAAATATAATAATTCTATATAATTAACACCAACACATAATTATTCTTTTTCGGTATATATCTCTTGTTTCAATGATCTCCAAATAGAGCAATTCAACACATATACAAGAGATTTTTCCTAATCTAATTTTGCTTTTTGTTTGTAAAATTAGGAATTATTCCCCCAAATTTAATCGATTCTTGAGTTCCTAATCGAAAATCGAAGAATAATAGGGGGAAAGGAGGGGAAAGAATTTGTTACCGCGCCCCACTTCGACCGAAATTTGGACAAAATTTGTCATCATTGGTAATTTTGACACATTTATGAAGCAAAAAATGGTAAAAAATTTAAAAAATTTATAAAGCGTTAAAAGTAAAAATCAATACTCCTCCCGTCCCATATTAATTGCAACACGGCCTTATGTACAAAATTTTAGGAAGTACATAAAGTGAGACATGAATTTTATTTTTTATTGATGAAGTTGATTTGAAATACTAGTGTTTATCTTCATATTATGGATAAATTGGGGATCATTTAATTGAAGGTCGGTGTGTATAGGAGTTATTACATTATTATTTTCTCATCATTTTCAATAAAGGTGTTGGTTATAGTTATACAGTAAAAAAAAAAGTACAGTAAGTGGATACATGCCTAAAATGGAAGTGTTGCGATTAATATAGTACTACTGGCTATGAAAAGTATTTTTGACTAATATGAGAGAAAAGGGAGTAACCGAAATTGAAGTGAAAGTAAAAAAATATCATTTTTTATTCAAAAGTTAATATTCCTAGTCCTAGTATCTACTTATCCTATATTCATCTACCAACCATATCTTATATTCTCTTATAAATTAACTGTATAAGAAACAATATATATAGTCAAGCGTTATTGTATTTGATTGTTAAGTCTTACTTTAAAAATATTAACTTCTTATAACTTTTAACTTACACATAACTAAAAATATTAAGGAACATAGTAGTAGAGAAATTTTATAGTAAACCCTCATGGTACACCCAAGACTATAATTTGCTCATTGCTGATTTAAAATTCTCCAAATGAGCAAAATTTTACGAATTGCTAACCGAGTTCTTCTCATTCGCCCAAATGAGCAAACGTTTTCAAATGCACGAGACACTTCTAATCATTTTGAAAATAAGCAAACACATGAGCAAACTTTTTCCCTAATTATTTCAAATGAGCATAAGTGTTTGCTCATTTTAAAACTGCAATGTTGATTTTATATGTGAAACTAATTCCATCATCGATGAAATTTCAATATTTGTTTGTACTATCGAGGAAACCCAGCTTTCTCAAATCATATTGTCAACTCATCAATATGATTGGCCATGATGAGAGAAAAAGAAAGAATTTGGAGGTTAACAACAATGGAGGAGAGAGAAATTTTGAGGTAAAAGAAACAATGAAGGTAAGAATAATCTAAAAATAGTGTTGATTCTTAGATTATCTTTTGCATTATTGATCACTAATTCTGACCTTAAAGAATTTTGAAACTCTAATATTAACTCTCAAATCTAAAATTAATTCCGCCATTGATGAAATAGAGAGCTCCAATATTTACTTTTGTCATTCATTAATTTCAGTTGAAGGTCGCAAATTTTGAAGTAGAGATAAATAGTGTAGGAGAAATTTTGGAGGTAAGAAACAATTGAAGAGAGAGGAATTTGAAGGTGAGAAACAATCGAGGAGAGAGAAAATTGGAGGTAAGACAAACCATTGAGGAGAGAAAAAAATTGGAGGTAAGAGAAACAATGGAGGAGAGAGAAAATTGGAGGTAAGATTTTTAAGAGAAACAATGAAGAAGAGGAAAGAAGCTAGAGAGACAAATTAATAAGTAAAATTTTGCTCATTTGGAGAATTTATTTTAGAATTTCTCTGGGTGCATGCATGTACTATGCATGATGCATGTAATGCATAGTAGTGTATTAGATAGCGTGTAGGCAGAAGTACTAAGAAATAGAGGAAATATTTGTGAAGGACGTAGAATTTAACTGTATTTTGTTTCTTTTTTTGGAATCAGTCAATCTCAGCGCGGCCATATCCTTCCTCAAATATTTCCAATCTTCAATCTCATAGTAAAAGGCTTGAAGCTGATTCATCACATGCCGTAGGAGAATGTGTAACGATTTGCAGCTCGATATCGGATTCATCACTAACCAGTACACAGGGCTTTGATCTTCGTGAGGTTATCGTTGATGCTGCCAATCCATCGACCGGTATTAATAATCTGTTTTACTCACTATCATGTCCTTCTTTTTGCCAACTGCTTTATCCATCTGATATATCATATATGCCAGGATCATGATAAGATAATAATGTCAAAATACTAAAAATTGGGGTGGTGCTAATTATAAAGATTGGGCAGATTTTTTGTCAAAAACTACCTTATAAAACGTGAAATTTGTGAGAAACCACTTTATATAATTTTTTTTGCGAAAACAAACCTTAATGAGAAATTTTCTTGCGAGAACAAACCTTATGCCTTATTCCGATCATTGACAAGGTTCTGGATCAATGATCGGAATAGGCTTAATTTGTTCTCATAAAGGAATTTGTGTTTAAGGTTTGTTTTCGAAAAAAAATTATATAAGGTGGTTTCTCACAAATTTCATGTTTTATAAGGTGGTTTTTGACAAAAAATTCTAATATTAATGATATATTATGCAGAATCTATAATTCGGCTAAATGCGGTTGCAGATAATTGCGTTTATGCTTTTTCTGTTTAACTTTGTAAGAAGTACAACTTCACTAGTAATGAACTCTCAATTTATGAAAACAAACTTCAATTCATAAGGAAACAATTTTCATGTCGTAATGAGATAAAAGAGAAGTTGTTCATGCTTAGAAAGCTATCATCTTGTGGTAAACTCGTAACTAGATGTGATAATGCAGGTAATAATGAATCATGGATAGAAGTCAGACCAGATAAGGAGCCAAAAAACAAGTCGTCAGCAGAAGTGATAGAGAAATCTATTTCAGCCACAGAAAATAGAGATGATTTATCTGAAAAAATTTCATCACCAATTAGGCAAAAAGATGATGTTTACGAAAAATTTAGAGTTGCGTTACTAGAACATTTGTGTTTGTCAATTAACGAGATTGAGCACCATTTGAAAGCTGAGGAAGATATGAGGCTCTTCTGCATGGTTTTCACCCATGATTCTGAATTCGACAAAGAAAGTCTAATTCAATTATGGTTAGCAAGAGGGTTTATAAAGGCCAAGCACAAGAATCAAATTTGCCATCTCTATTTTGAAATTCTTCTGTGTGCCGGTTATATTATTCGCACTGGAACATGCTTTGCAAGTAAGAAGGATAAGTACAAAGCAAATCTAGATTGGTTGAAGAATGATCTTGCTAGTATATTATTGCGCGACAAGCTGGAAGAGCATGTATCTTTAGTGGGTGATGACATTGATGAAACCAGTCTTAAAAAAATTGAAGTATAAAAAAAACATGAAAGCACTTCTTCTTTTATCTAACTTTACTTCAGCATCAATGAAATTCCGCATAGTGTATTTTTCGCTCTCAAGTTCTTGGAGGTACTTCATTTAAGTGGAGCTTGTATAACAGAGTTACCAAGTTCAATCGGAAATTTGACGGGACTAAGGTATCTTGATCTTTCATTTACCCTCATTGAAGTACTTCCTGAATCGATACGCTTCCTTTCTAAGTTGCAAACTTTGAAACTTAATCATTGCGAACGCTTATTAAGGCTACCAGAAGCAACAAGGAAGCTAACCTCTCTCGAACATCTTGAGCTTGATGTCCTTAGCCAATTAGCCATAATGCCGAAAGGCATGGGGGAGCTTACTAAGCTAGAGACCTTATCCGCGTTTTTAGTTCATAGCGATGATGGTCGTAGCATCAAAGAGTTAAAGAATCTGAATGAACTTAAGGGAACATTTTGCATATCTGGATTGGAAAATGTCGCAAATTTCTTGACGAGCCGAGAAGCCGCTCTAAGCGAGAAAAAGTTCTTAGAAGAGCTAGAGTTAAGATGGAGCGAGTCTCATGAAGCATGGAATGAGTGTGGCAGCGATGACGATCAGATTCTTCAACAACTTCAACGCACTCCAACAGGAGAGGCTAAAGATATCATGCTATGGTGGAATCAAATTTCCTCATTGGATTAATGATCCTTCAATACTCAACATGCTCACATCAATCATACACTTTAACTGTGAGAACGCGGAGGCGCTTCCTTCTTTGGGACAACTACCATCTCTCAAGTTTTTAAGCTTAATGGAAATGTATAGCGTGACAGGGATTGGAAGTGAATTTACGGGATTTGATATTCCTATTGCATTTCCTAAATTGGAGAAACTCGAAATCATCGGCTTTTCAGTTGGAAAGCTCCCAGAGGAAAGAAGCGAAAGAGACTGATTATCCGCGTCTTTGCAAACTTATTATAGAAGAATGTCCGAAGCTGATTGCAGTTCCATCATCACTTCTGCAACTTAGCTCACTCGAGCATTTGGAAGTACTACATTGTTGTGCTCTCTTTTCTTTGCTTGAAAGAATTTGTCGACTTTACTGGTGACTTTGATAATAGATGATTGTCCTTAGGTCACAAAGGGGTTCCAGAAACGTGAAGCTAAACAAGCAGCTTACAATTAAACATGTACAAAATGTTTGGATTAATCAAGAAGAGATCATCGCAGTTGATTAGTAAGAGAGGTTTGTTTATGGGAAACAAATGTCATCATATAAAAAGATTTTGAATTCGTGTCAATGTATATTTTCTTATTGCAGCAACATTTTGTGATTTTTCTTGATAAATAACTCGGGGGTGAATTAATAGTCAAAATTCCCGCAGAGTCTGCTTAGAAGGCCAGATTGTTCAACTTTTTACATTACTAGTGGTTTGCCCGCGCGCTACGCGCTTGAGGCTAAAATTGGCCGTTGACACCGTGTCGGTCAAGCGGCCTACTATAATTTCTTGTTATTATAAAAATTATCGAATATTTGACACGAGAAGCACATTTTTTTTTTCGGACTAACATACTTTTTCTTTGTGTAGTAATATATATTGCTACTTTTAGTTCTAAACCAAAAATATTTCATTTCCCCACATTTCCTCCATATACCCATATTTCCCCATATTATTTCTCTATTAAACTAGCAGATCTTTTTTTAGATTATCAAGGTGAAAAATTATTATATTTATAATAACCAAAGTCCCATTATATATTATACCGGATCTTACAAAATAGCATTTTTAAATGGATTTGCCAATTAAGCCACACGTAAGTAAACTTATATTGTATATATAAAAATGCTTTAACAAAGCTAAATTTTTAATCATTTGAACATTTAATTTTAACACTCGGAATCATGATCTATAGGAAGATGCACGTTAACTTTGAAATATCGTATTGATTACCCGGTTAAGTGCTTGTAATCTTTTGTTTAAACCATATGTTTAATAAATTATGAAACAAATGTTTATCATATAAAATGATTTTGAATTCTTGTCGATGTATATTTTCTTGTTACATCAGCATTTTGTGATTTTCTTGATAAATGACAAGAGGTAAATTAATGGTTAAAATAGGAAGTCTCTTAGGAATACATTGTTCAACACATTATAATAGGCGAAACAACTTTCAGTCAACCTCTTATCAACTTGTGTCTTAACTTGAGTTCCTCAACACTCTAATTCCATTAGAATATTGGTGAAGTAAATTAATACATTAAGGAGAGACCCCCTTCGTTATATTTTGATTATCCACTTTGACTTATTTCACGTCTTCCAATATACAACTTTATCCACTAATTAATATAACAATCGATTAATGAAAAATTATACATATGAAAAATTAAAGATATACATTGAGGCAGATCAAATAACATATACCATATATATAACATAGGCCTTTTGCTGTTATTATTAAATAAAAAATAAGGTCAAAGTAAAATTGAGATTGCAAATAGTGGAAGATCGATATGAAGCATGCGATTAGAAAGAAAAAGGATTACCATATATTGTATTTCTACTTGAACTTATTTGGATAGAACCTTAAATTTGGTTGGACCTAATTACCTCTAATTTCGCCTTATATTTTTGATTGGATCTTATCATACTTGTTTAGATTTGATAAGTCTCGATCACCTCGGAGATCGATATTTCGTTCTAGATTCGACATATTTTAATATGTTGTAAAATGAATTTTTTCTAATCTATGCCACAGGACATAGGTTAAAAAAATTTAAGATTTCATTAAAAAATATAATACAACAATATTCTATTTGGGGATAATAAGTAAGGATGAGTACTTAAGATGGGAATAATCATGTATGATTTTTAGTTTTAATTTGGATTTTGAAATGGAGACTTTTTGTATAATGATATCTTATATAGGATTTTTAATGCTCTTAACCTATGCCTTTGTGGCATATATGGGTAGAAAATCCATGCGAAGTATCTTTATATATAGTTTATTCTAACTATCTTAGATGGAGTTGGAACTTAATGAAGTTTACTTTATAAGGTAGTAAATTTATGAAACTTCTCAACTTTCCCCATTTTGAACTTGTAGAACTTATCTTAACATTTGAACATATTAGGGCACCCACCCAATTTAATTCATTTAAACTCAAGAAGTACTCCCATATTTGTTCGGTGCTTTTTGTCTCGTTTGGTAGATGTCTTGTTGGTGGTAATAATAATATTTCATATGTAATTTTGAACTGAAAATGTAGCACGTTATAATGTCTATAGTGATGCTTCACCTCCTCGAACTTATGGGTCTTCGTAAAATTCCATTATATCTTTGGAAATTGGTGTCGAGTGGGGCCGAGGCGGAAGTCGGGTACCCGATTTCCGGACCGAGTCTGGACACGGGAGTCAGGACAGGACCCGAGGTTCCAGCTGGGTCAGTGCAGGTCCAAAGAGGAAGACCGGTTGCGTACGTTCCAAGTGCTGGGTAGTATTTTTTCGGACCGGTACTTGGTGGGTTCCGTGTGGAGTTAGAGTGTACAGGTCTTAGGACGCATTTTCCAGAGTGCGTTGAATTGGTTTTTGGCATATGTGAGTAGTTAGTTAGCCCCAAAATAAAATAAAGTCTAACACATATACCCAATCCACTTCTAACATTTTAAGTTATAAGATTTTAACCCTAATCCTCCCGAGTCTCGGGCTCCCG